>JABUQX010020028.1:2500-20000 GCA_015478945.1 Trachelipus rathkii
CGAAAGTCGACACTTAACAAAAAAAATATTTGACATATTTGGAATCAAGCGTATAAAGGCTTATTATATTTGGCAAAAGTCGCGTTATTAATGATTTTAAAACTAACGATACCCAAGGGTAGGACCGCATTGATACCAGGCAGTCGGGGGTCTCCTCGGCCTCTAGGTGGACGCGGGGGACTTCGTCACCCCCGCGGTTGCCCCATCGGCTCGGAGCCCCCTAAGGAATATATTTCCGTTGAACTTTCAATTTAGGGGCGCTCGAGCCGATATGGGGGACAGAGGGGCGGACGAAGTCGACCTTACATATAATAAGCTTTATACGCTTGGATTCCAAATATGTAATTTGTTTTTCTTTAAGTGAAGTACTTTTTCGATTTTTTTAGTTTTGTGTTTTACATTTCGGTAATAAGCTTTATACGCTGATTTCAAATATGCATTGGGTTTTCCTGTAAGTGTCATACATTTCGAGAGGATAATTCTGCCTGGCCCTTTTGAGAATTTAGTGCCATTAAAAAAACATAAATATTATTTAAACTGGATAAAGTTTAAAAAAGTACCAAAATCGTACAAAATATTTTTGTAATCGCGCCCTTTACCTTGGCTCTTCTCTCTCTTCTCTTCTCTTCTCCCTCTCCTTCTCTCTTCTCTCTCTCTCTCGCTCTCTCTCTCTCTCGCTCTCTCTCTCTTGCTCTATCTCTCTCTCTCTCTCTCTCTCTCTCTCTCTCCTCTCTCTATCTATATAATATATATAACTATATATATATATATATTATATATCATCTTATATATCTATATATATATATATATATGATATATATTATATATATATATAGTTACACAACATATTTTTTTTTAAAAGAACATTAATTTGAAATAATGGACTTCATCATTAATAAAATAAATTGACTTTTCATTCTTTTTTTAACCTAATTTAATTTTACCCCCTAATCATGAAAAATTTAAACAAAATTGTAAATACTTTACCTAAAATTTTATGACTAAGAAAAACGCGGGACATTCAATTCACATGAACCATTATATATAATATATATATATATATATAATATATATATATATATATATATATATATATATATATATATATAGATATATATTATAATATATATATATAATATATATATATATATTTATTTATATATAGGCTATATTATATATATATGATATATAAATATATATTCATATATATTATATATATATTTATATATATATATATATATATATATATTATTATATATATATATAATATATAATATATATATATATATATATTATATATATATATATATATTCATTATATATATATATAGATATATTATACTATATATATATATATTAGATATGAATGACGTCTGTAACGATAGATTGGAACGGAAATGAACCCTAAATGCATTAGGGTTAAAAAAAATGGTTGTAGGAGTGATATTTTAAGGATCAACTACTAAAAAAAGTACCCCTTCTATGGAAGAGTCAAAATATAAGAATTATAGGGGATGTCATTTCTGGAAAGGATAGTGTTGTGAATCGAATTGATATTGTGAAGAAGGACTGTTGGTATATCAATTTAAAGAGAGGATTTAGATCAGAGATGGAAATGAGCATCCATTAAAATGGATAACCCAAAAAATTATTGGAATGTAGAAATAAATTTCTTGGGAAAGGTTTATGTAAACAGCAGTTGACATATTCAATGTTGGGTAAAAGACCCCGATATAATAATAAGTGTGAATCGACATCGACGCGAATTGTTGTTAACCATATGGCGCCAATTAATTTATATTGTTTTATTGCATTAAATTATAAGCTTTAAAAATTATTTAAAATTAATATTGTAGATGAAAATTATTCATTCATCTTGCTCTGCCTGTTCTTTAAGCACATAAGTTTTTTCTGAAATATTGAATGTCCGTTTGAGCATTTTTAAAGAAAGATAAGCAAAAGTATCTAAACAAAACTGTTTTGATCTTGAACACCTTTTACAGCTCTTAGCATAGCCAGGATCAGTTATTAGGATTAATAGTCTACTTATCTTGCAAGTACTCGTCGAAACATCTTCAGTGGTAAGCTGAGAAAAACGTTGAGGGATAATAACCATCCGAATCTATGCCACAACTTCTGAAAAAACAGAGAGATTCTAGAACTGTAGATTTTATGAAAACATAGTTAGAAATTTATATTATGTTTTTCTTTTCTTTTACCTTAATTAGAGTATGCAGTTCTCTCACGGGTTCGATCGTTTGTGTAGGTCGAGAAGATGTCCATTGAAAGATTTTTAAGATTTCCTGGAATAGGTCGCTCTGATTACAAAAGCTCCAATTATCCAGACAGACAAAAAAATAATAGCAAAAGCTTTTATTATTCATTTATTCAACACCTTGTCTAACTTATTCCGACACCTATAAGAAATGGGAAATGAAACATCAGCAAGCTTTTGAAAAATTAAAACATTTATTTTTTTCTTTGATAGAAAGTCATAAGATATATATAATATATATATATATATATATATTAATATAGATATATATATATATATATATATATATATATATAATATATATATATATTATAGATATATATCTTATAATATATATATATATCATATATAATATATATATATATATTAGAGAGGGAGAGGTGAGGGGAGGAGAGGAGAGGAGAGACGAGGGAGAGGAGAGAGAGAGAGAGAGAGGGAGTAGAGCACTGCTAAGCGATGGAACAGTACCTCCCATTGGGATTTATAGTTTCGAAGGGTATATCCCATGACATTACAGTAACTATTGGTTCGCCTTTCTCTTTTGAGTTCATATTCACTCTTCTTCTTTCAGACAACATCATAGAGACAATACCTTATATTCTTATATCCTTATGGAATATATATATATATATATATATATATTGTGGATATACATATATATATATATATATATATATAATATATATATATATATATATCATATATCATATAGTAAATTATATATATATGTATAAAATATAAATATTATATATATAATTTAATATATATATATAATATATATATATATTATATATTAGATATATATATATATATATAATTATATATATATATAATATATATATATATATATATATATATTTTGAAATACAAGCTCTTTTCCGCCCTCTTGTTATATTCTATATATGTTGAAAAAGCCCAAAGTGGCCAGATGGTATTATGAAATTGACATAATGTTTTATAGTTTAATCTGTTACACATCACTTTAAACTTTGTATTACATACATTTAAAATTTAAAAACAAAACAAGTCCTGCAGTAGCTTTCGTCTGAAAACAGACCTATTTCAAATGCATTAGATGGGACTGCTTTGCTGATGGCGGAGATTGTTGAATTGAACTATTCCTCCCTAATTTGTTGGTGCGTCTGTTAGTAGACTTTTTGTAAAAGGGTTGATTTTGCAATATTAGGGTTTATGGCACTGAAGGGTTTTTTTCACCACACAATATATATATATATATATCTATTATAATAATATATAATATATCATATATATATATATATATTATATATATATATGATATATATATATATATATATAATAATATGATATATATATATAATATAAATATATATATATATATATATATATATATATAGTTATATATATATATATACATGTATGTTATATATATGTATGTATATATAATATATATATATATATATATATATATTTTGTATATATATATATATATATTATATATATATATATATATTATAATATTATAGATATATATATATATATGATATATATATTATATATTTATATATTTAATAATATATATAAAATATATATATATATATATATATATATATATATATATATAGATATATTATAATATATATATTATTATATATAATATATATAATATATATATATATAATACTATATATTATATATATATAGATTTACATTGTATATATATATATTAATATAGTATATATATATATATATTAATATAATATATATATAGATATATATACTAAATATATGATATATACTATATATATATATATATTATATATATTATATATTATTTATATATATAATATATATATATATATATATATATATATATAATATATATATATTATATATATATATATCCTATGATATTAAAGTTACCAGTGGTTCGTTTTCTCTTTTTCTTGAGTTTGCATATTCACACTCTTCTTTCTTTCAGACAACACCTTACAGACATTACCTTATATCCCGTTTATCCTTTTGGAAATATATATTATATAATATATATATTATTATATATATATATATTATAATATATATATATATATATATATATATACTATATATATATATATCATATATATATTATAGTATATATATATAGAGATTATTCCCAATGACAATTACAGTTACCAGTGTTTCGTTTTCTCTTTCTAGTTCATATTCACACTCTTCTTTCTTTCAGACAACACCATACTGAAAATACCTTATATCTTTGTGCTGTGCTGTGTGTGTGTGGTGTGTGGTTGTGTGTTGTGTGTGTGTGTGTGTGTGTGTGTTGTGTGTGGAGAAGAAATAATCTGAAACAGTTTATGTTTTGCGTATCGCAGAAGGCGACTAAAGGGACAGCTTTAGTTGTTTGGCTGCCCAATACCGCTTATCTCCTGCTTTAATACCAATTCATGAGTTACTGTAAGCGACATTCTATCTTTCGTCGAAAATGTATAAATCGTTTGGTTACATGGAATGTCAGAGGAATACAATATGAGGAACAGAGGATAGAGGTAGTGGGTTTACTTAAAGAGGGGAAATTTGATTTGCTCGCTGTGACAAACAAAGATGAAGGGAAGTTTTGAAGATAAGTTGTGTGGTGTGAAATGTATGTGCATGAGTAGAAAGGAATGAGAGTGGGAGAGAAGTATTTGTGATTCTGATTTGTGGCTGGTGTCATAGAGTTATGGTGGATTTTTCTTGTGTGAGTACTTGAATTCTAATGGTTATATTTACTTGAAAAGGTCAAGATGTGTATGCTTGTGACGCATGGCCCATTTGAGAGTGATGTTGAGGAAAACACAATATTCTGGGATAATCTGAATGATGTTTTGGATGGGGTGAGTAGGAGTTTCATACTGATTGTTTTTGGTGATCTAAATGGTTGCTATAGGTGATTAAAAAAACGATGGTATAGAATGTGGCTTTGGGGTGACCGAAGAAAATGAGAATGTTAGGAAGGTGATTGATTTCTGTTAGGAGAGAGTATTGTGTGCAAGTAAAAATTTCTTGAACCACAAGAGTATTCATAAGTATACTAGAATTGATGTAGGTAGAGATGGTTTCGAAGTCAAAAGTATGTTTGATTTGGTGCTGTGAAGAAAGAAATTTTGAAGTATGAGATGGATGTTTAATCTGTGATAAGGTTAAGGAAGGGATTATCTGATCATTACGTTGTTTATGTGTGATAAAGTTAGTGGCGGTATGGATGGAGAGGAATGTGATGAGGAAGGAAGTGGGAAAAGTTAAGAGTGAGTAATTAAGCTAACAAGTATAAAAGGAAAAGTATCTAAGAGCGCTTGCAAATAAATGAGTTCAATTGGACACATTTATAGTAGTCTTTACGGGGCTATGGAACGCGCCAATAGAGCTTTTGCCCAGTTCTTAAGGAATATCATGGAAGAAGGTGCTGACTGGGATACTTCCTTGAAAAAGGGCAGTGCTGGTATACAACGGTACGAAACATGCAGGGTTAAGAATGTCCCCAGAAGAAAATCTAATGGTGGAAAGGAATGAAAAAGAAGGGTATACAATCCCGAGGAGTCACAGAAAAAATGCGGAAGCACACTAACGGTTACGATATGCCGGTGGGAGTGAGGGTTAATAGGAAGGTTGTCACGGTTGACCAGAGTTTAGAAAAAAAATTAAATAAGAAATATGAAGGTACATTCGTAATCACCAAGGTCATATCGGGAGGAATGTCATATGATATAAAAAGGAAAACAAAGGTAGCTAGGGTACATTACTCGCATTTAAAGGTGTGGGCGGATCCCCCGGAATACCTTAGACAGTATTTCCAGTTTTGAAGAGGTAGACCCGGAGCAAAAGAAATATCAGGGAGAAATAGAAAGGATAGAACAGGTACCCGAAGAAAGCAAAGTCCATGTACCATGGTTTGGACGAGTAACACAGGAGGCAAAAACACCAAAGAAACAAGGAGCAAAAATTAAGGAAGCATGGAGATTGTTTAAACAAATGGCATTACAGGGAACAAATGGTAAAAGAAGTGTATCGGTGCAGACAGAGGACCATGTTGGTGAACACAAAGGTAAGCAAACTGTGAGTATTGACATGATGCCCCCACCAGTTGATACAAGCGAACATCTCGACTGGTTTGATGAGGTGGAAGCAGATAATGACCAGGAGAGTGAATATGATATTGCGGCATTTGAGAAATCAATAGCGTTTCCGGAAGATAGTTACACGTTCGGAGTACGGATCAGTGACGAGAGTGAGGAGGAAATGGATTTGGGTTCAGACATGGAAATGAATTTGGGTTCGGATAAGGAAGTGGATCCAATTGGAAACCTGGAGACAGTCTGTACTGAGAATCAAGAAACAGACTTTGAGACAAAAGAGGAAGACCAGGTGGAGGAACAGGTAGAAGAAGTAGGAGAGGTTAATCACTCAAGGTGATAGCCGGAAGTTCAGAGTATACGACCAAGGTTCTATTTATGAAGGAGCTATGTCAGAAGCAGGTGAAGTGCCTGACGCAATGAATTGATTACGGTTACCAGTGTTTAGACAACAGGAGCGGAGGGAATCAAGAAGCAGACCTTGAGACACAAGAGGAAGACCAGGCGAAGGAACGAGTAGAAGAGGCAGGAGATAATGACCAGGGGAGTGAATATGATAGTGAGGCATTTTGGAGATCATTAAGGTGGAGTAAGGCATATTTGTGGCACTGATATTTTTTTCCTTTTTAAGATTGTTGCACAATCCTGGAGGGGGAGTTATATGATAGACAGATAGAAACCAACCACCTAATTGAAGCTGCGCGAGGGAGAGCATTTGGGAAAGACTCATTTTGCTATATCAAGGTGAGCGCGGAACACGTTCGAGAAATCACGTACACAGGTTGTATAGTTTAAAGTAAAATGGTGTTATAAGTGATATTAACTGGGATTGAATTTACAGTTATTTATTGAAGAGTTTGTACAGCAAGTTTGCAATAAGGTTGCGTAAAACTGCATTTAAGGTCACCAACGGCCCATCAAGAGCCACACTAGTGCGTGCTTTGAGATAAGATAAAACTTAATATATTTTATACAAGGTTAGAAACTGGAACCACGTATAGGGTCACGAAATAATTTGCAGTCATCCTTTTGCCAATAAAATTTGGTTAAAATCTAGAAAATGAACATAACACCTCTGGTATTAAGGCGTTGCTAACTATTCATAAATGATTATATTGACGAGGGAGAAGTTATGACTAAAAGTAGGTAGTGATGTTAAACATATTACGTGATCGAGGCGACGGTTAAGATTGGAAAATGTGAAATAGTCAAACTTGATATCATATTTATCATAGGTAAATATTGCAGGTGTTATTCATACGAGGTGAGTTTAAGAAATTATATTATATTAGGAGGTGTTGTGAGTGACCATTTTTTCGTTGATTTAAGGAAGGGTTATAATCCCAGCCGGATATTGTAGCAGGAGGAAAAGTGGGATGGATTGAAGAGTATTATGGACGCCACTGTTGAGATGTCTATCAAGGGTTATGTTGTCGCCGACCCTGTATCGTCACTAGTAAGCTACCGGATTAACGAGGTTTGTAAGAAAAAAATTGAAAGTAACGCGTTAAGGTGGAGTTTGACGTTCTAATGAGTTGTAGAGAGTAAAAATTATCGAGTGTTAGAGGTCTCAAATTGTGCGTAAAGAATAGGCGTAGTTGCAACAATAGGGCGGGAAGTAAGAAGAAGGTACTCTATTATTTTTCACATTTATTCCCATTATTATTATTATTATTGATTATATTATTATTATATTCATTATCTATTAATTATCTCATTATTATTAATTTATTATTATTATTTAATTATTATTAATTATTATTATATTAATTATTTATTACCTATTATTATTAATTATTATTATTGTATGTTTTTTGTTAGAGAGCTGATAGTGTGTGTGAATGTGAAATGGATCCAGTAGAAGTGCGTAATATTTGTAGTATTAGGGTTTTAAATAATAACAGTATTATTATTATTATTAATTATCTATTATTACTCTACTATTATTTAATAATTAGTGTATTTTATTGATCTCAGTTAACATTTAATTTATTCATATAATTTATTATTATTAAATTCATTGATCAGTTTTTCTCTCTCTACTTATGTTTTTTAAGCGTTGTGTATTTATTATAATGTATAAATATATATATATAATTATTTATAGGATTTTATTATTAATTAGTATTATTAATTTATCTTATTCTATATATTTATTATTATTATATTACTGTCTTATTAACATTATTCTGGTTATTTATTATTATTCATCTCAATTATTAGCTAATTGTATTATTTCTATTGTGTAATTTTGTAAATATTGTAAATATACCTGACGTTGGGTTTTCATTTCAAGGGAACGGATGCCGGGACCATCCTGACTTTTAGTCACCTGTAACCTTGCCCCAACCTGGAAGGATTTTTATAAGGGTTTACCTGTAACGTTGCCCCAACCTGGAAGGATTTTTATACGGGTTTACCTGTAACGTTGCCCCAACCTGGAAGGATTTTTGTAAAGGTTTACCTGTAACCTTACCCCAACCTAGGAGGATTTTTGTAAGGATTAACCTGTAACGTTGCCCCAACCTGGAAGGATTTTTGTAAGGATTTACCTGCAACGTTGCCCCAACCTGGAAGGATTTTAATAAGGGTTTACCTGCAAGGTCGCCCCAACCTGGATGGATTTTTATAAGGGTTTACATATAACATTGTCCCAACCTGAACGAACTTCGTAAACCCGATTTTGTGCTCAAGATTACCCAACCTGCATCAGATCTGGGTGAACCTGACGAAAGTTTGATTTCTGAGGTTTGCTTTTCACTGCGATTGGAGGGTGTACCTGAGTTTACTAAACTTTCACTGGATCGGGAGGGTGCTTGAGTGGTACTCCCCACCTTCACTGGATTGGGAGGGTACTTGAGTGTACTCCCCACCTTCACTGGATTGGGAGGGTACTTGAGTGTACTCCCCACCTTCACTGGATTGGGAGGGTACTTGAGTGTACTCCCCACCATCACTGGATTGGGAGGGTGCTTGAGTGTACTCCACCTTCACGGGAATCAAAGGGAAGTTCAATTGTTTTGTTATTTTCCTAGACTATAAAGTTCCCTTATGTACTTAAACTTTAATAAGATAGATTTACCTGGTTGTGAAGGTTTTGTGTAACCCATTAGAGGAAATACTTTGAATTATTCTATATATACACGGTGTTATCTGATACATGGATAGTGAGTCCCGGTTATACTGTTAAACAGTCTGTCCCATGGAATGTGTTACCTATTGTGTAACGTAATAGATTGAGTTATTGATAGATTATTATTGATTCTTTTTATTTATTTGATTTACTGTTACTTTGGGGATTATTATTGATTCTGGTGATTTATTTCGAATTACTGATATTTGTGGGAATTATTATTGACTCTTTTTATATATCTAATTTATTGATACTTTAGGGATTATTGTTGATTCTTTTATTTATTTAATTTATTGATATTTTGGGGAATTATATTGGCTAGCCAGGTTAGGAAATTTGGGTATTTTATGGTTTACTTGAATATTACTATTGATATTTCTATACGTGTTGTAAATATATTGCTAAAAACCTGTTGCCTTATTTCTGGACCCTTATTGAAGACAGGAGAACCATATTGACCTCCCGCGAGTACGGTGGCTCAGACTGGTTCAGTGGGATCGGTAACAATATATATATATATATATATATATATATATATATATATATATATATATATATATATATATATATATATATATATATATATATATATATATATATATATATATAGTTATATATATATATATATCTATATATATTAATAAACGAATGTTTTGATAGCACTGAGTATTTTTAAAAAGATAACTTAATGACAACCGCAGTTGCGGTTATGAAAGACCAGTGACAACCGATGTTGCGTGTTGTGTACGACAAGTACAACCGGGTTGCGGTTGTCAAAATACGTGCGGTTTAACTTCGCATTGCGGTTATGCGATCCATCACATCTATAAATATATATATACTATAGATATAGATATACAAATATATTATATATATATATTATATATATAATATCATATATAATATATATATATATAATATATGTGTGTGTGTGTGTGTGTGTGTTCACCACATACATATCGTTTTTTTACGAGGACTTAAGATTTAAAAAGGTTGAAGTCCCTTTACACAAAAACCAGTCATTTCCATCGTTATACCTTAGAATTTATTTTCACTTCCTCGATACCATCACGGAGTACATATGTAAAAAGTTCACGTTTCCAGACACTAAATTTTTTTTACTAGATAGATCAGCTTGGTAAATAGATTATAACCATGATCCCTAAGAAGCTGGTGAATAAATTTTATGTATCCTCTAATAGAGGTTTAAGAACTTATCAATAATATTTTTCACAGAAATCGAACAGCTAACGTGTTTTTTAAAAGGTATAATATTCCCTAGTACATCATATGAGCCACAAAGTGACATAATTAGCCAGCATTTTCGTTTTCTTTAATTAATTTTGGAAAAAAAAATTTTATTTTTTTTTTATTTTTACTAAAAAAATTTTTTACGAACGTGAGACATATATTTTATTCGGTGTGCGCCCCTTTAATATAGATTCCATAGGGTGTAGGTTTAAATATCCCTGTATATTTTAACACCTTAATAATCAATATAATAATATAATAATAATAATAATATAATATAATAATAAATAATAGAGTAATATAATAATAATAATAAATAATAATAATAATGAATAATAATAAAATATAATAATAATATAATAATATAGTTATTATTTAAAACCCTATAATACTACAAATACTTTACACACTCTACTGGATTCATAACATTCACACACACTATCAACTGTGCCCTTATGTATCCGCTTACAACCCCCCTTCGGGGTACCCCGCGATGGGTCTTCATGCATATCTCTGGGGTGATCTCCAAGTAGTTGGGACTCGTCGTTGAAAATTGTTTGGTTATGTAATAGTAAAGATTGAGATTATGTTGAATGAGTGAGCGCATTCGTGAAAGCTTTTGTATATACATGAAAGTAACCCTAATTAAGCCTACCTGGTAAGCCTAACTGAACATCTGTGTCATATAACATCAAACCTTGGAAAGTATGATAGTTAGGTTCTTTGGTGGGGTTGTAAGAGGAGTAGGTTACGTTTTGTGAGGCTGTGGTAGTTTACTTTTAACTGATACTTAATCAAGTGTAACTTGTGCTTAATGTTATAAAAAGTTTTCAGAAAAAACATAATATTTTTTTTAATAACTTTTGTTATATTAGCATGTGGTAAATCACAAGAATCAAATGTATTGCGTAATGTTTTCGAAAATGAATCGGCTAAGCTTTATTTGCAATGTTAGTTCTACCGCTTAATTAGCAAAGAACTATTGTAATGAATACTATTGTATTCGTTAAGTTAATATGCTTATGTTCTTAGTTCAAGTTAACATTTATTAGTTTGTCAATGCGAATAGTTAGTTATGATTTTTTAAAAGTTTTGTTAAATATTATCTATCCCATGAATATAGCAATGTTATATGAAATCACGAAACAAATTACAGACACACTAAAACGATATTGCTCGTAAGAGCCTAAGAGTGAAAGTGAGCAAATCGTAAAACATGTTTAGCCTTCCTGATTACTTTGTATAAACATGACTGTGTTGTAACTTTTCTCTATATTAAAATATCTCATCTCTTAGGCTTGTGTTCTGAACCCCGGTAAATTTTATATTATTTTTCTCTGTGACTTTTTTACGACATAAATGTTGTGGATTTTGAAAAGCTTAGGGGTTGTGGCTCTGTCTAAAAATGTGTTCTTATTTGCATATTGGAAACATTATAACATACCGTTAGCCATGGTCCGTCTGATAAATATACCTCTATATATCGGGACATTGTACAATGAGAAAAGTACAAGTATTCCCAGAAAGAGTGATGTATACCTTCTTATAAAGATGAAAGCCGACGATTTGGAAAATTTGAGATGGCAGTGATACTATGGTTTAACAAACGGTGTATTTTTATGACTTCGGAATAAATTACGCTTGTGTGTGGTCAACATGCTTGAAAATTGGTCTAACTGAACACTTATTAAAGTCCCTACAATATCCTTAAACCGTTGGGCGCTAGTTATAAGTGGCGTTGAAGAAGATGTTAAACAAACTTATTCTGACATTTTCTTAAATCAGGGTTCGGATACGTATTTAGATGTTAGAGTATTTCAAAGGTGTAATGATACAGGGATATTTAAACCTACACCCCTATGGAATTTTAATATTATTTTAGTTTACACACCGAATAAAATATGTCTCACGTTCGTAAAATAATAATAATCAGTTAAAGAAAACGGAAATGCTGTTATTAATGTCACTGTAGGCTCATTATATCTGTACATGCAAATTTATACTTAAAAAAGACGTTAGCTTGTCGTCTGTAAATATTATTGACCAGTTTTTTAAAGCCTCTATATGATGTACATATAAATTTATTCCACGCAGCTAGGGAGTCAGTGGTTATGAATCTATTTACCCATCGTAGCAACAAATTTGTAGTGTCTGAGACGTGAACCTTTTCCCTATGTAATGCCGTGATGGTATAGCAAGGAAGTGAAAAAATATCTTAGGTAATAACGAAGAAAATGACTTGTTTTTTGTGTAAAGACCTTAGCGCTTTTAAGATCTAAGTTCCTCGTAACAAAACGATATGGTATGTTGAGTGAAATATATTAATATAGATCATCATATCTACGAACCCATATTACTCATAATATATATATATATATAATATTATATAATAGTATATATATATATATAATATATATATATTATAACATATATATATATATATATATATAATATAAAGTATATAATCATAATTATATATATAACTATATAATATAGTCGTAGTATTAATCAGGATACTAAACAAAACTATATACAGTTTATTATATATATTATAATTTATATGTAATCTCTGGCAAAATTATTATCTGATTAATTTATTAGTAGTTTATTATTATTATTATTATTAATTTTATTATTTATAATGTATTATTTATTATTGTATATATTATTGATTATTATTATATATTATTATTATTATGCTTTTTCCATGTTTTTGTCCACTAAGCTCGGTGTTCACATTTAATTTTTCAGCCTGAATTAAGGTCTTTCGTTTGTATTGTAGACACATAGTTACCATAGTAGAACCTATGTATTATTGTTATTAATTGTTGTGTACTCTCACCCTGATATGTGCTTCGTTTGCCAGGTGTGTGGGGTTCGTTTGACATGACGTCGAATGCTTGTTTAACTTTCTTCTGATTGAGATTGAATAAAAGAATCTCATTACATTTGGTGTCTGTTTAAATGCACTCCGTCTTCATCATACAGTAGGCACATTGTTTTTCGCTGTGCTGTAAACGATGACCATCTCTCACCCACCACCCTAACGCTTACTTGATCAATTTTTCGAGGACCTTTCGTTATTCATCCCCTAACGACTGTGTCATTTATATTTAATATCGATAAACCGAAGGAGTCTGATACATGCTTGTATTCCGACCATTAGGCTGGCTATATATAATCAGACCCTTATCATTTCCTGTTGAAGAATCAAGATTAATTGGCATATCAACAGGAGACATGGGTAAAGGATAAGTGTGGTTGTCAATCTGATGCATCGATCTCGTAGTTAAATATCTACGGTGGAGACAGTGTGAAAGAGGTTCAAATAGATTAGATTGCTGTGTTCTCGTCGTGTGACAATATTAAAAGCCTTGATGTACGCAACTATTGGAAGCCCGTCGATAATGCCCCCTTCTGGTATACATGTATAGGTTTCACAGTTCGAACATCTGAAAATATTACAGCTTTGATTAAAATGAAAAACGAATTAACATCACATCTTGACGACGTCGACATACTTGAGGACTTAATACATATAGCTCATGGGGTAATCTACGATATTTACAGTGAAACATGTGGTTTACCGTATAGTGGGGGAAATAAAAGGGTAGTATTAATAGCACACATGGATAGTTTACTTCTCTCTGTCATGAGAGAATGACTGCTATTGAACCAAAATATGCAGAAAAATGGTTTAGTGCTGCAGAATGCATTTATACTTACATCCTTTCAAAAGGAGTTGAATCTCTGGAGAGATATATATAGAACATGCCCAGTTTATGTTGAATCCTATGTCCCCTGCTTAGATGCATTAATATATTTAAAATAAACTTATAGGCTTTTATCTATTTATATAACGCTCTTTTCAGTGAAAATTATGTTATAAAAAATGAAAACTTGTTTTACTTCCCACTATGTTCGCTTTATTGGTTAAGTTGTTAATGATAGCTGTTTATTCGTCTGGCTGTTGTGTTTTAAGTATGTTATGTTCATAGTTTAGGTTTACAGAGGATAAAACTTTACTATGTTTGCATTTATCCGTTAGGTATTATGATAGTTAGGTAAGGTTATGGTAAATTTTTGTTACATATTATTATGTTAATGTAAAAAAGCTTTGTTGCGTTAGCTTATATTCGCAGGTCAGTATGATAATTAGACAAGGTTATGATAAATGTTTGTTAAACATTACCATGTTAATGTAAAATTAACATTGATATGTTAGAGATATGCTTGACAACGTGTGAATAGGTTACGTTTTTGTATGCTATGTTAGTTACTTTACTGTTAAGTATGGAACTTTGTTAATGTTAGCAGTTTATTCATGCTTAAGGTTTGCTGCTGTAAACATATAATTCTTAGTGTTCACGCGTGTAATGCTATGTTCGGCTATTATTATTGAATCAGTGTATAAAGAACTTGTTCTTGTACTGTTATATTTATCCAAAATGATACTCTGAATATGTGACATGAAACAATAGATCAATAGATCAAATAGATCATGGGAAAGGTGGGGAGAGGAAGAGGGAGGGGTAGGTGGTTTGATTTGCTGATTTACCTGCTTTAGATGAATAAAAACGTTAAATTTTATTTAAATAATTATCGAATAAAAACTTTGGTACAAAACATATATTTTTTAAACACAAAAAATAAAAGAAAAAAATCAAAGTTTTTGTGTTATGTTATACAAAAATATGACTTGAGTCAATAGATCAATAGATCATGGGTGGTGGTGGGAAGGAGGAATGGGTGGTTTGATTATTGATTTACCTGTTTACTGCTTTGGTAATTAAAAGCCGCCAATTTCTTTTAGCGGATAAAAACATAACAAAGAATAAAATGATTTTAATAAAAACACTATTTTTAAAACAACATATATAAAATAAAATTAAATAAAAAAGTTTTGTTTGTTATAACAAAATATATTGAACTTGAATCAATAGATTTATCCAAGATGTAGAGGGTAGGGTGTGGGTGTGTACCTCGCGTTTGATTTACTGGAGATTTATTGATTATAACTGGCTTTAAGGGTGTGTAAAAATGCAAATTTTTAAAGTTATAAACAAAAAAAAAGAATAAAAGTTTTGTGTGATGTACAAATAATGACTTGAATCAATAGATCAATAGATCACGGGTGGGATGGGGGGGTAAGGAGTGGTTGTTCTTGCTTTACTGACTTTACTGTTTTCTGCTTTAGGGTATGTAAAAACGCAAAAATTTTTAGTTATAAACATAAAAAAAGAAATAAATGTTTTTGTGTTTATATTATAACAAATATGACTTGAATCAATAGATCAAATAGATCACAGTTAATGGGGAGGATAGGTGTTTGAGGGTTTTCAATTTGACGTGTAAAAATTCAATTTTTACGTTATAAAAATCATAAAAATATATAGAAAGAAGTTTGTTGTATACTCGAAATGTGAGGTGAATCAATAGATCAATAGATCACGGGTGGGGTGGTGGAGGGTAGGGTGGGTGGTTGATTTATTGATGTTACTGGCTTTAGGGGTGTGTAACAATGCAAATATTTACGGTATTCTAGAGGAATCAAAAAGAACATAAAAAGTTTGTGTGTTGTTATAGCAAAAATATACCTTGAACAATAGATCAAGGATGACGGGTGGGGTGGGTGTAGGGGAGGGGAGGGTGGTTGGTTTGAGATTACCTGATTTACTGCTTTAAGGTGTGTAAAAATGCAAAAAAAAAACAAAAAAAAAAAAAAAAATTCTTGAAGGGTTCTGATAACCATCATATTCGAGTCTTACAGACTTGGATAACATACATAAGGAACCGCATTGTTGTTATGAATTTTACTGGATCCGTCGACAGAGGGCCGGCACCCGGAGCTTAGCAGCCTGGTGCCGTGTTACTGCACGACTGAGTCAGATTCCCTTCTCTACTCCTTTATTCTACACTTCTCTTATGCATTCCGTCAATTGGAGGGGGCCCCCTCCGGGGGGTCCCAGACAGCCTTTATCAAACTTATAACCTCAAAATCGTAGATCTACGGGTTACAATCACATATATTGTACAGGAATACGCAAATGTCGTGTATGTATTATACAAAATATTTGGCACTCGTGCTCCTGGCACGGAACCAGCACCGGTGCCAACATCCGGATGCGCGAATCCTTATCTTAACCTTATTCCTTCTCTAATGCAATCCTTCCAAATTTCAACTTCTACGAACATTTCCCTATTTTAGGGGGCCAAGCACCCCTCCGGGGTGCACGGACCACGTACCTCAGTCGACACCTAGCACCGGGGACAAAGGTGTGTTAGGAACGGTAGCGATAATAAACCGAAGCCCGGGTAGATATCAGTGAGAGCTTCAAAATGAAAGCCATTTCATGGTTCGAGAGAGTGTGTAGCTACGAGTTATCCCCCAAATGCGGTATAATATAATATATATATAATATAAATAAAATATATATATAAATATATATATATTATATATATATTATAGTATATATATATATGATATATATATATATATAATAGTATATTATATTTATATATAGATATATTATTATAAATATACTATTTAGTAGTAAGTTATAGTATCATATATTTACGGATAGCTATATATAATACTCACACTCACCCTATATTATAAGGAATGAATAATGTTCTGGTGATATTAGAAGGTTATGTAAAATTTCTTAGAGTTTAATCGTGAGAGAGAATCTTATCCTCCACTTTACCTCCACATATACAGCAAACATAATTAAACAATTCCTTCCGAACACC
>JABUQX010020029.1:0-44707 GCA_015478945.1 Trachelipus rathkii
ATTATTCTATTATTCATTGTTCATTATTAATTATTTTCTACATACTAATAAAATTATAGAAACAATAATATTATTGAGAAACTAAAAGATAAAATAGTACATATATTATGTTACTCGTTTATTCTTGACCGGTTATTCCACAATATAGGACGGTATTCCCCAATTGGAATTCCACAACTGTTTTGTTTATTTGACTTTAAAAATTTACAGTGAATTTTTTAAATTTTTACAATGGAAATAATTTTAAATAAACACTCCTATTAGGAAACGTGTTCGAACATCTGATATCTTAATTCACGAGATTCACCGAGGTCTTAGAACTTTTTTTTGCAAAAAAAAAAAAACAAAAAAAATTTTTCCAACTTTGGGAAATTTTTTTTGACTAGTAGGTGTAAGTTAATTATTACTTAATTCTTTTATAGTGGATTATTAAAATATATATAATATCTATTTGCTACTTAATAAAATCACTTCCTTGTAAAAGTAATTGAATTTTTTTAATATTACAAATACTATAACATTTATAATTTAATATTTAATTAAAGATTTTGCTATTATATATATATATATATATATATTATATATATATTTTATATATATAAATATTTAATATAATATATACTTATATATAGACTTACGGTTTTATTTCACCCTATATACCGTGAGTGACCGGCTTCCCCCATTTTACGAGTAGAATATATAAATTAATATATGATATAATATTAATATATAATATATATATTTAATAATATAATTTATATATATTATATTATATATATTAAAATATATAATTATACTATATTATTTGCATGCGTAGGAGAAATTACGTACTATAAAATATTTATTAATAATATATATTATTAATATTATATATATATATATAATATATATATTATATATAGTATATATTATAATATATATTTAATCTATATTATATATATATTAATATATATAATAATATATATATATATATACGTATATGCGGAATCAAACCACTTATGACTACTACCTACGAAATAGTTTTATTACGGATACCTCAAAAATGCTTCTCCTACATATTTCCATTAATAAATTACTTTTCATTTTCAATTAAATTATTATTATATATATATCATTATTTTAATTTTTTACCTTAATAAATTTAATAATTTTATGTATATAACATTATTAATATTAATTATTATTAATTATTATTATTATTATTATTAATTATATTATTATTCACTCTCACTCCTTATGTGAGAAATGAGATTTTTAGGGTGCAATACTAAGATATATTTTTTGTATTCACATCGCTGAATCATTCTAAGAAATCATCTGTAGTAAGTTTATAAAAACCTCGCACAACCTCTTCACAGTCTAGTTATTATATTGAGACCAGTGATCACACACTAATTTAAATACATATTAATATTTATGACTATGTTCATCACTACAGGTATAACTTGAATAGTATTACTTGTATATTGAAGTTTTTATTTTAGTCAGAAGTTGTCCCTGAGGCTAAGTAATTTAGTCATTCTGATAGTGGAGTACCATTATGAAAATAATGACCTACTATGGACCAATTAGGCACAAGGTAACTATTTTATCGTTAATAATAATATAATAAAAACAGGAAAAAAAGGAAATAAGCCTACTACCAATAAATAAAAAACGGGATAAAGGTAACCCCCTATTATTTTATCTTATTCGAGATAGTATGACGGGAAAAAGGGCCCTACTATTACTTTCTACCCACTTTTTTCTATACCCTATACCCAAAAATATAAGGTTATTATTTTAAAGTATATAATTATAATAATAATATAATATGGGTAGGGGGCCCCCCTTCACTATATTTGATATATATATATTATTTGTATGAGTGATATTTATATATAGTATATATATTATATGACAGTGATATAGTGATTATCTGATCAGGCCTATCATTAACTCCACTAACATAATGCAGAGGAGTGGCGTACTGAGATTTATATTGTAACACTTATACCAAGAGTCAAGTTATAATAGTGATTGTGTATAGTTTTACAATGGCAAACAGGTATAGCCTTCGTTCCATGTGATAAGGTATCAACGTACGGAATGAGTAGAGTAGAAGTATGCAAAAATATCATAGATATAGTTTTTAATAGAGATGAGGAGTAAAGTTAACATAATAATATATCATGAGTCATGGATTAGTAAATATAATGACGTACGATACCTTCATAAATTAATATTGAGTATAATATACATTTTTCCCTTCAGCAGGTTTATCTACCAAACTTCATTGCTTTATCCTGTGCTATTGTAGACAGACTCGGGCGGCCAAAGTAATATTAACATGCAGTACCGAAAAAGAGAGAGAGAGCAGGCAAAACCTTGTATGAGGAGAGAAACTACTACTCACCGTATGGTCATTACAGGCAACAATTTCTGCGGTACGATCGGAACTCAGAGTCATCTGGCTATATACGTTCATCGGCAAAATTATTATAAGAGAAAATACCAGTCAAAGTCATGACCGTCATCCCGGCAAAAGTTCATAATCGTCCATTACTAATATTACCACTACAACATAACACTTCCTATAAGGTTTGATGAAACAATTTGTGAAGGCCCTGGGTATCACATTAGAGGAAAAAATTTATATGCTAATATACGTTCCTGGTCTGGGGTAACGAGAAGAAAAAGCTTGAGGGTACTTAATTTTTTGAGATATATGCCTATATATTACTACAATACGGACACACCTTATACTCAGTGAATCTGCTATTGCTAACCAACAATGAGCTGTTGTTATATATATAGAGCACAGAGTGCAGTGAATGAATTTTTTCAGATTAGTAGCACCCTAAAGTAAATTTTCATGGGGCACAGGAAAGGACCAAGAGAACCACTTTAAATATATAATTGTACAGTAACTGCTAAGATCAAGTTTTTCATTTTCCTATCTATAGGTATGTAGAATGAAGTTTAAAGTTGCACTAACTTACTATATTCTTACACCTAAGATTAATATATCTATAGATATACTAGGCAATGTATAGTGATTATATGATATCTATATGAAAGTACATATAGGTTAAATATAACGTGACTTCAATCAAGTATCCTATATAAGTATATCATGGAAGGTACGCTATACCTATATATATAAAGGAGCAAGTGGGATATATCAATATATTAGATGGCCGCTATATACTGTTGGAGCTTGATGAGTAAGGATATTCCTATAGATTCAGCTAATGCAGCAGTTAATATCGTCTACGATAAGATGAAAAGTTAATACACATGATGCGAATGGATAAATTTTATAATATCGATATTTTACTAATTAACAAATACCCTATATTATCTTCTAATTAACATTACATTTGATTGTCACTCATATACTCTATTATAGTAGTATATTTATAATGTTTAACAATATATCTTATCATAAGACATTATATCTATATAAATATTAGTTTGACGTATTTGTATTCTCTATATACCTTCATTAATATAATATATTATATATATATATATATTATATAATATATATATATATATATATATATAGTATTATATATATATATATTATATATAGAATATTAATATATTATATATTATATATAATATATAATATATATAATATATTAATATATATATATATATATATTAAAGAATATATATATTATATAATATATATATATATATATATATATATATATATATTTAATATATATTAATATATACTATATATATATTATTATATATATAAATATATATATTTATAATTATATATATTATATATATATATATTACTATATTATATATACTATAATTATAATATACAGTATTAATATATATATATATAATATTAATATTATATATATAATAATATATATATGATATATATTAATATATATATATACTATATTATCATATATATAATATAATATATATATATATATATATAATATATATATATTAAATATAATATATATATATTTAAAATATAATATATTATATATTATATATAATATATATTATAATATATATATTAATATATATATATATACTATATATATATATATAATGAATAAAACATTTAGTGTATCTAATCCCTTTTTTCTGATAGACCCCCTTGAAAAATTTCATTTTCCATAAAATTTTTAACAAATCTGTGTTACAACAAAATCTCCATTGCGATGTGATATGCGCAAAACCAGATACATTATTTGGAATCGGCTAACAATATACTAAATATATAATAATCAGATTGTGAAACCTACTCTCACCTAAGTTCCAAGGAAATATACAATGATTATTTACTACTAGTTAGTTATAAATTACACAAAGTTAAATCAAAACAAGTAAATATAATATATTATGATCCTTACCTCATTATATGTGCCAAATTATATCGACATAAATTAATAAAATTAATGGATAAGTAAATAATTAAAAGTATTTCTCAATTTTAAGATTAATTAAAACTATAAACTTCATATTGAAAAAGCTCTTAAAGTATATAAAAGAATGACAGACATTATGCTAGTTACTCCATTTTCAGTAGAGATATAACCTATTTCTTTGTGTGCATCATAAATGATTTATATCACTCCTGTTACTTATTATAATAAAGTAATATAATTCTTATTCACTTTCGACTGAGAGAGAGAGAGCCAGGTACGAAACCACTAGAGTAAACTGAAAGCGCGGAGTCATTATAAATAATGTCTCAGTATGTGTCCTTTTTCAAATTGTAGATAGTCTCTCGTCGAGGCCACGTCTCTTTAGCCACACCCGAAAAGTGAAGGGAATAGAAACATGTGGTCTACTCCTCTTCAAAAGTTTGCGGTCAACATCGGCTTAGTTAATGCACAACCTAATATATTAGGAAAATAATATGTTGTTTTACTTCGAACGTATACTTAAGCTGTATTTTAAGCGCGTAATTCTGAGCATTTATTGCTACGAGAGATGGAGAGGAACTACAGAGGACGAAGTCCGCGCGGACTGCACACAGAACGTGGAACGTATATGCCTTCTCTGTAGTTATGCAACCCCGATCAATTGACACAATTCTACATTGCCGGTCATATCTACTAGGGAGTTTGTGTGCAGCCTAGTATTTAATCAATCAAAAACGAACCTTATTATATCTATATAATAATATTCCATTAAAGGAATATAGTTATTGAGAATAATGGAACCCTTTAAAACTTCACATTTCCCCACTAAGTGAATCATACGTTACAAGACAAGAAGAGTCCAGGAAGCTAAATTTTTCAATGCTCACATTATTCTATTATCCATGCCTATGACCAATAATTATATTATTTTTACTAATCCTTCATTTTAATTACTTTTTGATTTGAAATTATAAATTAGTCTTGAATCTAGCAGAGATACTCAGATCTAAGAAAGTAGCATCACACAAAGATTTATCACATATAGAAACTTAGATAGTGTCTTTTTTCATACTAGAGATTCTTAAGCTCTTCACGAGTGTAATTATTCCACTGAGGCTTTTGCTTATTTTAAATGTGCTTATTTAAAAATATAATAAATTTTATTAGCACTAAATGGAATGAGTAATGATCACTTGGGAGATCATGATTTATACTTACCACTTTTAAATGTGCTTAGTGTTTATTATAGTTGATGTATTATATTTCAAAATGGCTCATAGTTAAAAATGGGAATATAATAATTATTGTACCTACACATATAAGTATAGAAAAAATTACATGAACTCTAACATTTATCTTGAGATTGCATTCAGCAGTCGATAATTAAGTGGATATAGGGGAATCTTTTTAGTTCAACATAACAATCATTAATTTATTAGGCATTATCATAAGGTTCTAGATGTTTCCACCATTAAAATAGCGTGTAGAAACGTCCTTGAATTAAAATTAAAAATATTGTCTCACATGTTGTTTACCATTAAGCCCCATGCATAGTCATTGATAAAGTCTTAAGCCTTTGCTCAAGCATGCTCTATTATTATAAGACATAGATTTAGAGTTTAAAAATATGAGTATTTAGGTATTCATTGTCTGTCTTGAGTCTATAGAAATTAATATTGTATATATATACACCTAATCTAGCAGACTTCTGACATAAACAGTTGAATCGTTAATGCTATTTGCAACAGGTTGAATAAAACATGAAATTATAGCAAGCCACTCTCCCTTATACCAGCTACCATGTTTGCTCCATTATCCCTATCACATAGAATTGATATTAATGAGTTCTTATACCTATTATGAGATCATAAGAGAAAACTGTTCATTACAATTGTGGCATCAAATTAAGAAAGAAGATCTTCTTGAATAGCGTGACGCACTCTAAATTTATCGACTATAAGATTTTCGCCATATTGGTCCAACACCTAAATACTATATGGCTTATAAAATTTTTATTTTTATTGGAGAATATTTTTTCTATAAAATTTCAATTTTAAAATTGAAATAAACTATTATTTATGTTGACATAATAAGTAATTTAATGTTTTATAATACTTCATTATATCTGATATAATACCCGTAATAGTTATATTCTGGCATAAAAAAGCAGAATACCGAGTATATATTAGTATATTATAATAGTACGAGTATGTAATATCCAGTATTCTTTCTAATATCTATGATTAATATATTATATATATATTATATATGAAAGAAATAAGAAAAGAAAAAAAATTCAAACAAAAAATTAAAATATATTTTTTCCCCCTTTTTTTTAAAAATTATTTTTGAATAAATATTTTTCTAAATTTTAAGGTTCCTTTTCCAACAGACCTGCTGATCAAAATAGCAAGTCTTGCATGTTTTTATTAGATTGTGTTTTTATACTAATGAATTATGAATGTATATCCTTAACTTAAACATTATCAAGTTTATATTTTTCCCTACACTCCCAGTGCATCATATTCTGAAAATGTTCATTTTCTAAAAAATCTTCATGCACATAAGTATACACATCATTTCCAGCAGCTCCGCCCTGCCTAAGAGAACTTTCTGGCACTTTAATCGGGCTAATTGGGGAGATGCATTGGGCGTCGCTTTTTTGCCAAACTATCGCTGGAGGATGAATTCATGTTTGTTTCCGGAGAACGCCTCTGGCTTCAGCTGAAAAGGAAGGGCCGTGATTACGGATGGAGTGGAACAGGTTTTCATGTCCTTCTTTCCACTAAATCATTGGTTTCCTCCTCATAATCATGTTTCGAGTGGCTACTTGTCTCCGTGCCATCCAGGAGCGTGACATTGCGTATAGGGCTTGGAAAGAACTCTCGGTTCTCGCTATTACTAACTAATTTTCCGCCTCGCCCGAATCGATGCAAGGATATTAATTCCGATCTGGCCAAGCGTTCTTAACATCTAAAAAGGAAGTTGTGATGCCCTTTCTTTGGTTCTTCCTTCTGATAATTTATTTCTGGCTCTCTGGTTGTCTCAAAAAAATCTCAAATAACTCTGTTAAAATCTGCCTTTCCCTCTTATCCGTTCTGACGGTTCTGGTTGCTAACACTCCTTCCGAAAAGGCTAATCTCTTTTTCTTCTCTTTCATCATTACTCAACCCTGGACGATTCCGGCTCCTCTCCTCCTGCCCCATCCCCTCTCAGGTGTCCCAATGTCTCTAACCTGTCATTCTCATGATCCGAGAATCATGAGATACGTGAGAGCTATAAACGTCCGGAAGGCCAGTGACCCAGAAGGCATTCCTCCTCGTGTTTTGAGGGAGTGTGCTTTCTGATCTGGCGCCTGGTCCTCGTTCAACCTATTCCCTATGCCTTAAACACTAATTAATTTCCTCAATGCTGGAAGCGCGCTTTTATTCAGCCAATCCAAGAAAAAAGGTAGTCCGCTCTGATCCTTCTTAACATCGACCTATTGCCTAAACTGTAATTCTATCCATAAAGTCTTTGAATCTCTCTCTTAACTCTGATTATCCTTCTCGATCACATATGAAATCTCCTCATTCCGTTCTTTCCGATCGTCAGTTTAATGGCTTTTCGACGTTCGAGATAAACTGGTGATATCCTTTCCTATCTAACTGATCTAGGGTCTTCTGCCCTTAAGGATCATTGGGAGATTCTTGTGTGGTAGCACTTGACATATCTAAAGCCTTTTGACAGGGTATGCGACAACGCGTCGCTACTCTCTAAGCTACCTTCCCTTTGGCTTTCCTCCTTCGCTTGGCTTATCTTGTCTAGTTTCTTTCAGATCGTTCATTTCAGCTCTTGTTGTGGATGCAACTCTTCCTCTTCTTTTTCTGTTAATTGTGTTATTCCTCAGGGTTCTGTTTTATCTCCAACTTTATTCCTACTTTTCATCACATCTCTTTAGCTGCACTTCTAACTCTGTTCACTCTTATGCCCGATGACTTCGAACTCTCCATTCTCCCACTCATTTTAATTGTGCTCCCTCGTTTGTATCTTAGAGTTGCCTCTCGTCTACAGCTTTCACGATTTCAATTCTTCCGGATGTATGATTTCGGATGTAACTTCAGAGTCATCACAGTGGAGTAGTAACTCACCTTCTGAAATTAGATATCAACTCTTTGAAACATCAACTTACTTCATTAATCTCCTCTACCTTCATCATGAAAATACCTATTTATATACGTCCCAATAACCTTGTATTATTCATATACTTATAATACCTTTTTTGAGTATGGCTCTTAGATGTCTTACACCGTAAAAACACACAATAACATTATTACTTATAGAGACTATACATTAAATTAGTGAATATTGTCTTGGAAGATCATGTACACGAGTCCTACGGGAAGGTAAGTAAGAGGTAGTATGTGAGGAAAGTCTCGTATATATATATATATATATAGGTATATATAAGGAAGCATAACTAAAATGATGTCTTAACAAAGTTGGAAAATCAAAATCAGTTAAAATTTAAAATAAAAAACAAATACATTATGAAAATGTTCAAATCTTTCGCATCACCCCTGAAGGGAAGCTGCGTCACCCAAAGGTGACGTGGCACATAGTTTGAGAACCACTGCCCTAATGCACTTTTTGGAATTTTTTTTTTTCTGAAATTCAAGGCCTATAGAGGCAATAGAGAGCACGTAAAAAGAAAATATTGCGAAAAATATTAATATGTTTATAAAAGTTTTAAAATAACGCTCATTCAGCCTGACCAATCCTGAGGAAAGTGGAATCGGACCACCATTTGAGGGGGTGAATCGGACGCATTATTTAAAGTTCCTCTTTTAAATATAAATTCAATTTTATATTTTAATTTTTACTTAATATAATATAGGCTATAATTGTTTATCATATTAAAATTAGTAATAGCTAAGTAATAAAAATATCAATAATGATACATAAAATAAGAATAAAAATGTCGTGGTCCGATTCACCACTCTCCGCTCAAAAAATTTGACACTTTTTAGAATTCGTATTTTTTATATAAATTTCATTTTTTAATTTTAAATTTTTACTGTTGTAATATAAGTAACTATTATTATATAAAACTTAATTATACATATAAAAATGTCCATAAATAAAACATAAATCGAAAAACAATGGGTGGTCGGATTCACCCTCATCATCAATTTTACAGCGGGGTGAATCGGACCAAGTTAGGCCCCGTGATTTAGCCACTAGTACTGTTTGGAACAAAAATTTACTTTGACAGTTTAAAGCTAACATACTCGAGTGTATACACTGAAAAAATAATAAAATCTATCACAATTTTTCATTTTTATAACAAAGTTAAAAACTCACACTTTTTCAAAAGTAAAATTCTATTGAAGGCCATTTATAGCCCTAAATTTATTATATTTTTTAAAAATATAAAAAATCTCTAGAATTAAAGATGACCTAAATAAAACTTATAGTACTAAGGCGTGGCTATTAAATAAGCAAAAAAATTTTTTTTTTTTTTTTTTTTTTTTTTTTTTTTTTTTTTTTTTAGAGTGGACGAATAACCCCTCTAAAAAAGGTGGGCCCAGTCACCCTACCTGAAGCTATATTCTTTTTTATTAATATACTACGGGTAAAAATAGTGCTTACGTGTTTAACGTAATTTATTTAAAAAAATTAAAGTTTGTACATTTGTATTTTGATTGCTTTGAAAAGTTGATAATCAGTAAAAAAAATTGATTATAAGAAAATATTTGTGATATTGATTTATTGATAATCTGAAACACATTTCAACT
Organism: Trachelipus rathkii; assembly: GCA_015478945.1. Classification (NCBI taxonomy): domain Eukaryota; kingdom Metazoa; phylum Arthropoda; class Malacostraca; order Isopoda; family Trachelipodidae; genus Trachelipus; species Trachelipus rathkii. The sequence goes on from JABUQX010020029.1 coordinate 10,166, forward strand.
GTGATTCTTCATCCCTACACGAACAAAATAAAACCAAAAAGTTATGATTTTCATAGCATTTTTTTTTTTTTTTTTTTTTTTTTTTTTTTATAAAATATAATTTATATTTATTTATTAATTTTTTAAAAAAAAAAAAAAAAAAAAAAAAAAAAAAAAAAAAAGACTTCAAGAAAAATTGAATACAAATAGTGGCTATAAATGTTTATAGTTTTAATACACTACTTACATGAACTTTAGTGTGAACTGCACCACCATTACCAAAATAATAACGGAGCTTTAAAACAATGAAAATGATTTGTCTTTAAGAAAAAAAGTTACAGCCTCTCAAAGTTTAAAATTTTCCTATAGTCTTTCTTATAAAAAAACATTAGTGGGTCTTGTGCTCGTTTTAAGGCCATCCTAGTTCAGGTTGATAAGATTTGTTAAGTATAAACATATTAACTCTGTATATACTTAACAAACCTTATCCTAACCTGAACTAGAAGGCCTAAAATGAGACCTAACCTGGAAGGATCAAAAATGAAAAGTCTAAGCGAGTTTTAACAACTTTGAGAGACTAACTTTTTTTCCTAAAGAGAGAGCCAATTTTCATTTTCACTATTCTTCATTATTTTTTTTTCTTAGAGTGTATTCTGTGATTTTTATAAAAATCGGGGGGAAAACACCCTTCTGCACTACTATTACCTACATGTCTCTTTCATATTTTTACATACCTTTAACCACGTTCCTGCTATTGTATTTGTATGTTCACCACTTTGTGGGTCAACAAAATCTAATGAATGATTTACAGTTAAATGGTGTAAATCTATATCATTCAAAATCTTATTTCCTTTCCATTCATTGGTTATGACTAAAGTTCCTTTTTCAATGTATTCTTGGAGAATTTCTCGTAGCATTTCACTATCAGGATTTAACACAGGGACAAAGAAACACTTATTGCTTCCTCTCTCAATTCCTCCCATCACCCACATTCCTTCAACTTTTCTACCTTCCTTGTCCTTTCTTTCTTTAAACAAAGACTCATCGATTTCAACCACTTTATTTGCTCCTCCAATTTTTTTTCTCGAATTTAATGTCTCTATCTCACAAATTTTTCTACAAAAATTATATCCATCCATAAAAGAATGATTAATATTTAACAAGGACCACATTTTTGGCACTTACCATGACGATATCTATATATATATATATATATATCTATATGCATGCGGTATCTTCGAATGAGAGAGAGCCCGAGATAATTCGCCACTCGGAATAATCTAGATGCGAATGATGTAAAAATGAACCTTTGTAAGCTGAACCATAACTTTTTCGACATTTGTTACATCTAAAATAAAAAACATTTTGTTTATATATTGCGCATTTTCTTCTACATATATTACACTTTTTTTCACTTAAAATCAAATTGAAATATTGTAAAATAGCTAATAACTCATGATCATTACTACATATCTCATAAATACTGTCTAGTAGCATTTTTTTCTAATATTTCAAACTAGGACAAAACATTAACAGCTGTTTATTGTTTTTTTACTAATTGCTGGCGCACAAGCGAAAAAAAATTGAACTAGGTTGCATTGAAAGATGTGTCCAGGGTTGCCCAATGATATGAGTGCTTCGGCCACGAGAATTCAGGTAAAATTAGCCAAAATTAAACCATATATATATAATATTACTATATATAAGTATAATAATATATACGTATATATAGTATATATATATATATATATATATATATATATATAATATATATATACTATAATTATATATATATAATATATATAGGTAGTAATTATATATATATATCTAATAATAATATATATTGGTATATAGATTCTATATTTGAAATCGGTGTATATAAGTTTTCTAAAGAAAATTTCTAAGTTCAAAAAAATTTCTAGTTCAGAAAAGTTAAGTTAGTTTTTAAAGAAAATTGTTTTAGTGGCAAGCTTCGGCAAATAATTACAGAAGTTTGCACACTAAAGAATTTTCTAAGAAAAATTTTAATTTAAACTAAACTTTTCTGACCTTAGAAATTTTTGTGCTTACAAAATTTTCAGAAATATTTACACGCGATTTCAAGAATATAGAAGTTTTCCCATATATATATATATATATATATATATATAATAATAATATATATATACTATATATATACTATATATATAAAATATATATATATATATATATATATATATATATATATATATATATATAATATATATATATACTTATCTTAGCGTATATATATTATATATAGTATCCACTGAGGATAAATTGAATAGATTACTCAGAAAACCTAAATGGTTCAAAATAAAATTGATGAAGAACTTATTCTGCTCCTTTATTCCTCCGGTGGCCAAGCCAGGATCTCCAATTATATGCGCTGCAACAAGTGCATAAACCTGACTGCCCGGTCGACCTATTTTGTCTGCTATTGGCACTATAATGTATAAACTTCAAAAATTTTTTTGTCCCTATGCACAGTATAAAATTGTCTACTATGTCGCCTATCTTTAGAAAATTTAACGACAAATCTTTTACGACTGTTAAAGATACTTTTTCTTTCGATAGAAATAATAAATTTTTCCAAAACAAAATCCAATCATATACAACTTTTGATGTCTAAAGTTTATTTACTAATGTGCCATTAAAATAGACTTTAGAAATCATTTTAATTCTTTGGGTTTAAGAATTCGTCCTACAAGTTCAATTAAGGCCCTTGATTTACTAAAGTTTTAGGGAGTACTCTAATATATCAGAACGCAAAGATATAATATTTCTTATTCAATGGTAGTTTTTATAAAAACAGATTGATGGTGTTGCTATGGGTAGTCCCCTAGGCCCAACTCTTAGCAACATCTTCATGTGTTTTTATGAAGAAATTTGGCTTAATGAATACCCAAATTAATTTAAACCTATACTTTATCGAAGATATGTTGATGACTCTTTTCTTCTTTTTAAGTCTAATGATCATATTGACAAATTTTTACAATACATCAACTCCAAACATCCGATAATCAAATTCACAGATGATGTTGAGAAAGATAATTGTCTGGCTTTTCTTGATATCAAAGTATTTAAGGACGACAACAAATTCCAAACTGCGCTTTTCAAGGAAAACCTACTTTTACTGGATTGACAAACTAAATTTAAATTCTTACGAACTACTGTTTTTTTAAAAATTAACGTTAAATTCAAGACATTTTTTTGATAGGGGAACAAGATTTCATCCTCTTATGTCAATTTCTCAAATGAACTAGAATTCCCTGAAATCGTTTATTTCAGAAAAAATGGGTTTCCCAGAAATATTTGAATGATAAAAAGATAGTAAAACTACTTTCTTTTTATAAAAATTTACAAATAAACGCTCTTACCTCCGGATGAATGAGTTCCCAAGAGACAAATTGATGAAAATACTTCCGTAAAGCAATTGAGTTATGAAATTCGATGTGTAAAATTGAATTCACAAAGTTTTAAAAAGACGGAAACTTTCCCAGAGCTCATCATTAACATTAAATATTCTCGCAGTGAAAATGAAAATTGGCAGTTTCTTTAGGATTAAAATATAAACTTCCCATTCCTCTATGTTATTCAGCTAATTTTTATTCAAATATAAGTGTGGTGACCGGATGTGATGGGGCCACCTACAGAGGATAAATAGACTTTATTTATTAGAACTCTTTGGTCTGACTTCGTATTAATGGCAGTGACAGATGAATGTAATATCATTTCGAACCCTCCTTAACTACATCTTTTCATTACAACATCCCCTTTCCCCTTTTCAGCTATGAAATGCTCATAATTCTCCTCCGGGAAACCATCATAATACATGAAATACCAAAATTTAGTATATTAGCCAGCTGAGGAATCTGAATCTTCTTTTTGTTGGATGATAATTCCCTCCTTATATTTTTTGGCAATCCGATTAAACATTACCAAATTAATGAATAATTTAAAAAATTAATACTTCTATAACTTTTTTTTTTTTTTTTTTTTTTTTTTTACGGAACGCGATGTATGTGCGCCCCTTTGTCTTCTGGCGGGTGGACTGAAGTGAAAATTTTTCTTTATTTCGTGAACGTAATTGGAACTTTTCAAAGTCTATACTTTAATCATATCTTACATCAATAAGTTTACAATATTATTTAATTTTAAGATTTTAATTTTATACTATTCATTCTTGTATAAATCTATTATCATTGTATTATCAAACGCTACTTGAAAAAATTGGTAAGCTGCTGTCTTATTCCCGAACTAGTCCAGGCATAAAAATATTGCTGTTAAAAGATGTTTAATATATGTTATTAAAGATGAAAGAGGGGGAAAAACAAATACGAAGAGCAGAGCTTCCTGGCAAATAGTTTGTAAGAATGCCAATATTAATTTGGAGTTGGTTGTGTGTGAGAAATGTGCAATGAGTATGAAATGGATTGAAAGAAAGGTTTACGGTAGTTACGAATAACAGGAGGAGAGTCGGGCGGGGGGCCTAAATTTTGCTTGATAACAGAGAGCACGAACTCAGGGTGTCCATGGAAAGGGTAAGTGTTTTGGTTGTTGTTTCCACATGAGTGAATTTGATTTGAATTAATGTGCATAGGAGTTTGATATACCTAAGGAAGGAGAGTAGATGTCTAGACAGTAGCAACTTAGAACTAAAGTGGTATATGGACAGTGGCCGACAAAAGATGTCCGATCAACATAGTGGGAAGCAAAAAAGTGGTTGAAGAGAAGGGGGTGGTTGAGAATAAAAAAAGTGTTCAATCAACTTCATAAATAAGTTGCTGAGTAAAGGGGACAAAGGAGAGCTTATAATAAGACAAGACTGAAGAAAGTGGGCATGCTTCCCGTGGAAAGAAAATTATGTTTCGAGTATATAAAATTTTTCAATTCACAAATCTAATGAGGCTCTTCATTCTAGAGAATCTAGACCATGATATAAGAATTGGAAGTCACGAGAGGAAAGTATGTAAGATTTTTTATTTTTTGGAGGGGAAGAATTTAATACTCCCCTCTGAGAGTTAATTTTTGGAATGTTTAGACTGAAGGAGGATTTGTTAGTTATTAGTTAACTTAAGTTTTTAAATAGCCATGAAGATAGATTATATTTAAATGAGTTAGTGTTATAAATAATAGGGCGTACATGATTCTTATTCAGATGATAATAGTAAAAAAATTAAATATATATTTTTAACGATTAGTTTTGAAGTAGCTAATTTAATCACTCACTATATGTGAATATACTGCTTATAATAACTATCTAAGAGACAAGTAGTACCAAATTGTAATTTATGCTTCATATATATATATAAGTATATCATAAGTAGATTCTTGTAATATAATTAATCCTAATTTCTGACGAAAAACTCTTTTTTGACCTCTCACACTAGAATTATACACGTATTATGCTAATATATTATGGTAAATAGTATGATAAGTAAAAAAATTTTTGTATATCTTGTGAGACAAGAACTAAATACTCAATATCGTTTTATGATATTTACTGACTATATTTACCTAACTTAATATTATCATATATTATTTATTTATGTTTTTGCCTTAACGTAGATATATATATATATATTTAATTATAATTTAATATTATATATATATATATATATCATATAATACTATATTAACTAGCGGCTTTCTATGTGTGTATATAAGTATATATATAATACTAGCGGTTCTTTTTATATTCTCCTGTAATCTGTTCTTTTTCCATCCATTACTCTATCTCTTTTATCTTTATGTATAAGTTGTTCTTTATATATATTAGTTACTGAATATATGCGTGTAATGAGTCTTGTCATTATCATACTGTTATTGCTCTGGTATCATTTTATTAGTATGATAATATAATATATTATTGTAACTAATATTTTTACTAATAAAATAGCGGTATTCACTTATATATGTACTAGGAAAGATTAGTTATACCATTTACATTGTGGGTAGCTTTTGTAGTATTATCCTATAGTTTATAAATAAGTGAGTAAATTTCCTTATATAATAATAATGTCTTTAATTAATTAAATTTAACAATCTATAAAACTTTATATTTTGATTGAAAATCTAACAAGTTATATCTATATGAATAGTATTCTTCACATTATATTATAATTTCCACACAGATAATAATGTAGAGTTAATTTTCATATATTATGAGAGTACCTCATTATTAAATCTCATTACGTATATGCAGGATGTGTCGATATTATATGATTGTACTGTTTTTCAATAAAAATTAGGTTTATACTTTATATCATACTATATCGTATTAGTATTAAATATTATAAATTATTATTACTCATTCCTATTTATTAATATCTGTATCAATATTTGTCTATCCATATTTGTAAAATTATATATAGTATATTAATATATTATATTATTATTTAATATTATTATTATTATATATATTATCTTATAATTTTATTAAATAATATTATATTATTATAGTATATTATATCACTTCTGTATCCCTATATTATTCACGCCTATATGAAGTATTTTAATTTATTATTTAATTCTGAATTAGATAAATTTCAATATAACGCTATTAGTTAGTGAAGTAAATTAATCATAGTAGGATCCTTTTATTATAATGTTGCTCTTTACATATGTATGTATTAATCGCAAACACCAACTTTATTAGACCCTTCATACATTTTACAATTGGTTCTTTTTCTCCTACTACCTATACCAATTCTACTAAAATCATGTAGTTCTAATCTATCTGATCCTTAGGTTATCTCTTATATGTAAGCATCTCCCGATAATTATTGACTCTAATCCTTACCGTTTCCTAAAAATGAATTCAACTAACCTCATCTCTTCTCAGCTACACTCTATCACTCTCATTATTCCTACTCTAAAATTAATATGATGATAATTCATATTATACAATCTTTCACTCATCAACAAGCATAAAAGTGAAATTTATTATTAACCCTCTACTTACCACTCCTAACCTGACATATTTTAACAGACTTTATTTATATTTTTATATCCCTATCCTCATTACCCTTCTATATATATCAAAATCATTAAATCCCTACCTACATCTCTTAGACTACCCACCTCCATCAAAGTAATTATTTACTAAAATCGTAATTTTTTAATATCCTCAAACTACATCTACTTTCATAATAACATTTTATGTATTTTTTTATTTTTACTCTCAAATAATGTTCCTCACTAGATAACTTTCCTAGTTTATTTAATATAGTATCCGTTATCCATATATATATTGGCGAAACTAAAATAGATTTTAACAAGAATCGCAAATTCCAAGCACAATTATAGAACCGTCTGTTACTTCCTGACTCACTACTACGGCACTCACCCTACACAGAACTTCAATTCATATCACAAATATTTAATCTATTAGATAGTGCATGACACCTGCATTTTACAACGTACTCCTTATGTAACCCACTAATTTCAACCGCGTGTACATCATTGTAAAATCCTTTGTTATTAAGTAAAAATAAACTATTTCCTGCATTTTAACAGAACAACCAAGGTGAACACAATCTAGACCCTATTGATACCTTAAACAAGATTGGAAATTGGTCATCGAAAGTATTTGTATGGTTCATTTTGAATTTTCGAAGTTGTGCATATATTTTGTTTCATGAAGATAGAGAGATCCAAAAACTAGGAATTTTATTATTATATCTAAATGTGTATTTTATCTATATTTAACGTTATAAACATAATGATCTTATTATTTATTAAATTTTTACTCTATACGCACAATCTCACATCTCACCACTAATTGGCTATTGTCGTACTAGCACAAGAAGGATCTCTATGATATCCTTCTCAGTAGGATAGCGAGAGAATTTAGTAAAGCTCAAAAAAATATCAGGTAAAGAACAAACTCTTAATAATATACACAATATATTAAGAATCCTTTGAATATATATACAGTATATTTATTATCTAAAGGCCTCCTATACTTTTATATATATATATGTATATATCTATTATGTATTATTATTACTTTTATTACATTTATTATATAAATATTATGACAGTAAAATAACTATTGACTATAGTATTATATATATGTATATATTTTATATATCTCAATATATATCACAATATCTTTATATAAAGCTATATTTATTCAAATATATTATACTTTAATATTGGTTAATCTATTGTACTGAGTCAAGAAATAAATCTATTAATATGTATATTATAGACGTGTAATTTTAATTTCTCCCTTTTCTGAAATAGAATGATCGAGGTGACGTGACTTCGTCTGTTATATTGTTTCTCCTGTAATGAAGTTTATTCTCTTTTGCGTTATATTATTAACATCACATTATAATAATAGCGCTATATATTAAGCATAATATGATATTGGTAGATCGTTAAACTCCTGTGATTATATTAAGGGGTTTTCAAGTGAACGGTATTGTTTCAGGTGATAATTTTGTAATAAAATGAAAGACTTTATATGTTAATTGATGATTTTAATTAAAAAGGAAATATCATTTCTTCTAAACCTGAAGAGAAAATGTGTTGGCAATAATAAGCGATTTCTATTATAATTTAGATGTAAAGTGATAATATAATATTATTTATTGAATATTTTATACTGTATTATGTTATGGCTGTCTAACATACTCACTAATATATATATAATACTTATCATTTATACTATTTATATAATGTATAATCTAGGTTCTCTAACGAGTTCACACTTACTTTATCGAAAGTTCTCCGAAGAACCCTAAGACGAATGCGAGTTTCTTAATATATGTTATTGATATCTATCTGTACAGTATATAATGTTATTATACGTATATTTATTTATATTAGTAATAGTTATTATATTCTTGTATTTATAACGATTACCTGGCTATGGCGAGTGGTATTGGATTATTAAAGGAGAGTATTGCTGCTCTCAGGTAGTCCAGTTCCGGTCTTTTCACTTAAAGCATATGATTTTTATTATCCATCAAATTATCTTTGTTTTATTCTCCAATACATGGTTTCTAGTGACAAAGAACTTAAAATTTTAGAGATGTTTCTCGTCCTGATAAATGACATTAAATACGATTATAAGAAAGCTTAATAGTATCGGGCGACAATTTTCCTTGTTGGTCACACTTATTTAGTCAGATGTGGGGCTTTGTTCCATGTTATTTTTGCCTTTTCTTTCTTGGTATAGTTTGTGTCTTTCTCTTTTTTAGCTATCTTTTTTATTTATTGTATTTTAAATCCTTTTACCCATTCACATTATTCATTAATTTTACTGTTTTTTCTGTTGTTAATGCGATTTAATTTACTTCCTTCATTTACTGTTTTGGAATATGCCAAATAAGAGTTGATAAAAAATCATTGGTCTTTAAATTAAGCTGATGTGAAATTATGGCTTTATAGTGTAATTCTTTAAAGTCATGCTTTGTTAATGAAATTTTTTATTAAGTTTTATTATTTTATTATGTTTTTTATGTTATATACCATTTTATTAATCATGTTTGATTTTATATTTAAATAATTATATATTATATTTTATATATATATATTAGTATATTAGATTATATATTAGATATCTAATATATTGATATATTATTTATATATGTTATTATATAATAATATATATATATTATATATATTATTATATATTTATAGTATTTGATCCTGTATGTATTATTATATATATTATTATATATATAAATTTTATTATTTTTATTATCTAATTTATTAAATATTAATATTTATTGTATATTTATTATAAATATATAAGATTATGTATTGATTATTATTGATATATTATGATTTATATTTATATAATTATTATATATGTATATTAATATAGTATATATTAATTAATATATATAGTATATATATATAATTATATTTATGTGTGTGTTGTGTGTTGTGGTGTGTGTGTAGTGTGTGTGTGTGGGTTATTTGGTAGTGTTATAAGTGAGTTAGTTGGTGTGTGTGTGGTGTGTGTGTTGTGTGTTGTGTGCTGCTCTCTAAGAACGTTGGAGTATTTTATCGTTTATTATGTTATTTAAGGTAAGTGTTAAATAATAAGCGCAAGAAAATCTTTTACAATTATTTGATTGATTATTTTCCTTAATATAATTAAAATCTTGAAAAGGTTGGTATGTTTAGTTACCTCCAACTATTATTATTATTATATATTTTATTATTTATTATATTATTATTAGTAGTTTGAGGTTGATTACCTTGTAAATTAACAATACTTTGAGCATAGGTAGTAAATAGTATAGCAGAGTAGTAATTAGATGGTAGTAAGTTAATTTAATATATGTAAAGTTTACACACTTTAGTAAGTAGTGTTAAGTAAGTAGTTTATTTTAGTTTATATTTGTAAATAGTATGTATATATAGAGTTTATAAATCAGCTAACTTATTGATGTATGAAAAAGAGATTGAATATAATAAAACCGGCCCAATGGAATACGGGCGAGTGATTTTGAACCATCGTGAGATTTCGGCTAGATAACATAATTGAATTTGTTATTTCACTGCTTTGCTTATTCTTAATATTATTAACTCATATTAATATAATTTTAATTGAATTAATTATCATTAATTGTAGTAAAAATAATAATATTGGGAAAACCCACCCAATACTCTGAAAATTTCATGTTAATTGGATTAATATGTTTCCAGGAATTATTCTCTATAAGTTTTTAGCTTTATTATAATTACTTTTATATTGTAAATTAATAGGATGTGGTTCGTCGCTTCATTAAATTAAAATGTTATCTCAGTGTTGTTTTGTGTCTGTGTGTATTCATGGTTTCTCTCATAATTTAAAAAATATATAGGCGGGGGAAGCTCGATAACAGTTGTGAATAATGTATTTACGTGTGGTATATTGTGGTCTATAGGGTTTGGAGTGAGTGTTCTATATTATTATTTTTGTGTATTATAGAAGAGACCTCTTGTTATGTTAGTTATTGTTGGTTAGAATTTACAGTAGACGACTGTGCGGTGTTTTTTATCTAATGCTTGAATGTTTGCAACGCTCATTAGTATTGATGTATCAAATATCGGTGATCAGCGAGTTATTATTGTGGACTAAAGTCGTTGTGTATTAAATTTGAATTATATTTTTTAAAAATTCAATATTTTCTTTCATCTTTTTCCCTCTTGATATTAGTCGTATCTATCGCTTACAGTGGATTTCCTAATACGTGGTCTATTTAATGTCTTGATCGCTCGACAGGGGGCTGAATTTTAATAATTCCGAGACATTGAAGGGTCTATGATGCTACTTCAAATGGATATTGTGGTGGTTCATGAGATTGTTATTTATTAGGGGGTCCAATCCGATAGTGTCTCTTTAAGCTTATATAGTTGATGTTAATTAAATTTAGTGATTAATTCTAGGCTAAATATTGTAAATTGTGTTAAGCTATTATGTAGTTTTCAAATGTCGCTTGGAACTATGGTAAATAAACTTTTTGGAGTCGATTAATTTGATCGATTATTGGGTAGTACATACATTGATTTAGTTCTACATCAGCATTTTTAGCCGCGCAGTACGAAATTCTTGTCCAGTGGTTTTCTTGTCTTCAGATCTTTCTTGCGAATGTAGCTCGTATTGTATTAGATACTTGTTTAAGCCACTATGATCCTGACGTGTGTTTAACTTCGTCAGGGATCTATAGCGTAAATGTACGGAATGTTAGCAGACAACAGCCACCGCTCTCGCATCTTTTGTAGGTGCTGAATTCGTATGTTCACCACACGGGAAAGTTGTTACGTTGGTAAAAATAGTTTTCAATATAATTTATAGAACCAGGCTAGATTTAGAATCGTGTCATTATTCTATATTAAAGTGAATCAATAGTAAATGATATCAAATTTATTTTGTTGGAGCAGCCCTTTGGGGAGATAGTTCGGGGTAAGCCTATGTAATAGTTGTGGGTTCTATCGTTTTTTTGGGTTTTTTAATTAAATTAAGTAGGTGTATTAGGTTTGGTGTGCGTACTGTAGGGTACCCTTATTTGGACACAAAGATATATTATTACGTTCGATCAGTCGGATTTTCTGCTTTTGTTTTTTTTTATGTTGGGAAATTTGTTTGCTTTCGAGTTTGTGATGTCGCTTCATATACATATGTTTTTTTATTTTATATAATTAGGTGAATAATGATGAAAACGTGTCTCAGTCAAGGTTGAGGTGGACATTGAGGGCGTTGTATATTATCGGCCATTTAGTCTAGTGCTTTATAGGTTGTATACTTTTGGGGCTATATTATATTTTTATATATTATTTTATCTTATTATATATATATTTGATTGTATAATATAGTTATTATATATATTTTATATATATTATATTATTTATTAAATTAGTATATGATATATTATATTAATAATATTTAGTATATTATTATTATTTTCGGTGAGGGTATATTTTTTTTTGACATATTAAGAAGCAAGTGATGTATCTTTAGGTAATTTTTTCAGGGGGGGTTCTTATTCCGAGATTTAGTATCGCGGATAAAAGCATTGGCAAGAGGTTCTACTTGTATTGATATAAGTTTGGGGACCTTTCTGGTTATTTAGTTTTGAAGTTTGGTTGTGGTTACGCTAAGAGGTTGCTTTGTATTTTTATGTTTTTTTGTGTTTGAAGGCTTTTTTCGGAGTATTATATATTATCTTTTTTGTGTGGTAATATTCAACTTCATGATGTGGTTATTATTTTCGTTTCAATTTATATTTTGTTTACATCTGAGCTTGAGTATATGCCTGATTAGCATTAATATCATATTTTGTTGTGTTTTGTCTTATTATGGCAGGAACACCTTTTTCACTAGTTGTCTTTATTTAATAGTTTCTATTCTGCTATGAGATTTGTTTGAATTGCAATTTATAAATTTATATTATATTTTCTGAGATCTCTCTAACATTGGTTTCTGGGAAATTTTTATTATTTTGCTGCATTTTATTCTCTCCAATATAGAGGTGTTGTTTCTTTTACTTTTGGTTGTTGGGATATTATTTCTGTTGAGTCAGATAAATAATTTTGATTTCGGAATCTACAATGTGTTCTTTCTAGGTTCTGGGGATTTATATTTTTCTGCATTAGGCTTAGCTATTTATTTGTTCTTCTTGGTTTTGGTGATATAATTTCTGGAATGCTATTGCGCTTTATTAGTTTGTTCTTTCAGGTTCTTCGGGTGAAATTTAGGTTTCTGCAATGATACGGTATTATTTTTGGTCTTCTTCCTGGTTCTGTGGAAATTATCTCGCGTCATTTGCGTAAGGTCAAAGTGCTAGATTTTTTGTTGGAGAAGCTGATGTGATTCAAATTATTTTTTTCGGGGTGAATTATGCGGAATCGTAGATGTTGGTCTTCGAGATCTCCGAGGCTTCTGGATTGTGCTGTTTCTTGAATTTCTAATCGCGATTCTGTTTTACTGCCCTAAGTACTTTCCATTCAAGAGTTATCCATATATGCGCTTCAATATCGTCACATATTAAATTTTTCTAAATTTACGATTCATATGATTTATTTATTTTTTTTTATTATGTTATAACTACGTAATATATTAATTATTATCTGAAAGTTTTTTAATTAATAGATATCATATATTTCGTTTATTTTTTTGTTAAGATTACTTTCAATATTAGACTTTTTGAGTATTATTTTATTATATTGATTATTATTGATGTATTTTTTTTTTATTGTTTTTTCTTTATTATTTATGATGTTACAATATGATGAGCTTAGATGAAGCTCTTGATCTAATGTCAGATTGGTTGCTTTTTTTGGTGTAAGTTGTTTCTTTATATGTTCATCTTTCTCTATGAGCATTATATATCGCATAGAGAACAAATCAATTCTTACGCATGTTTTTTTGATATTATCACTTATTTTTAGTTATCCATGATGTTAACTTTTTTTTATTAAATTTATTTTATTATGGTGATATATTTCTTTATTTTATATTTTTTACGTATTAGGTATAGAATTTACTTGTTAAATTTGATAATTATTAATATATATATAATTTTATTAATATATGTTTAAGTTAATATATTTTATTATTTAGATGTTATATTTTACTTTGTTTGATTTATTTTTATTGACTTATTTATATATGCTATTTTATGTATTATTTTTGGATGAATGACAGTATTAATTATTATGTCTAACTTAAGGGTTAGATATCTAATTATATCTATTATGGAGTTCTTATTATTGGATGTATTTTATTTATGAAGATTACGGTTATTTTTATTTATAATTATCTTAATATTAATATTATTTATATATATATATATAAAATAGTTATTATATAAAATATATATATGTATTGTATTAAATATATTATGCTATTTATTATTTTATATATACTAATATATCTAAAATATTATTATAATATATATACAAATATTATTATTATATTCAGATATAATTATCTATATATATATATTTATAGTAATATTTAGCTTAATATGCTATGACTATATTTTACTTAGTATTTATAGTATTATAAAGTCTATCAGGATGCCTGGCTAGGCGCCCTACTTAATTTTTTTTAGAGTGTGCTGCATGGCCCTGCGCCCAATTGTGCCTATGCCTCTGGCTTGGGTGTCCGTGAGACTCTAGTGTCGCCTGAGCGCCTATGCGCCTATAGTTTTGTCACATCAGCCTGGAGCTCCTATTCGCGCTTTGCGCCTGCGACTTTTCTTTTCGGCCAGATGGCTGTTTGCTAATTGTATTTGCAAAGTATGAACTTTAGTTGCGATAAATTATAGGCAAAGCATGTGCTTTTATATCAGGAAGAAAAACACCATTTCATCATTGAATTTTTGTACATAAAACCGTTAAACTAATATCTAACTTGCGTTCCCTTCATTCCTTCCCTCATGTCCTTTGTGGTGCCTAACGGGATGTTTTCCCCCAGAGGGGGTTCAGCTCAGAGCGCTGAAGAAGTTTGAAAAATGGGTACAGAGATCCATTAGTTGCCCTAATCCGGTTATTAGTAAGGTTAAGACCTAGCTGAACTAGTTATCATATATAGTATATATTATATATATATTATTATCATATATATATATATATACTACCTAAATAATATTATATATCAATCTTTATCTATATACCTATATATAAGTTTATATATTTGGGATTCTCACATGATATATATAATAATTTACGTCTTGTACTTCTATATATTTAAAGTTTTTTGAAACCCAAGAACTTTGGGTTTTTAGAATAGTTATTACCACGTTTTTAGAGGCTTCGAAAACGAATTTCTAAGTTCTAATATTTAAGCGAGGTAAAAAAAAATGCTTTATAGTCCTGGAGAGCTTCTAAGTATACTCTAAGTATGCTTTATATTTGTGGACCACAAGAGAATTCGGCTGTGCACCGTTTGCTTAGTCGATTTTTCCTTCTCTTTTATTAAAAAAAAAATTGTTCGCGATGACCACCTATAAGAAGACATTGTCGCACTTTGAGCTAAACAGAATTGAAAAATATAAGTTTGCTCCATCATGTGATTTCATAAGTGCGTCTCGTCGCGAGCCGCTTAATCGTGCCAGACTTCTGATATAATATTCTCTTATATATCTAAATTAGACTTACTTCTATAGTACATACAATTTACTTGAGACTATACAATTATATATACTCATATATTTTTAATATAATATTATTATATTACTCATATACGATATTTATATATATATATATATACTAACGGTTTATATATCTTTAATATATATATATATATATTATTATTATATATATATATATATACATAGAACGATAGATATCTTAAGACTATATATACAATATATTATCTAACTATTCGTTATAATATAAATGAGTATATTAAGAATAATTTAAATAAGCGTTAGCGTAGTATTTAATGATATAAATTACAACATATAATTTATTTCTTTTCGCGTAGTAATTATGATATAATCATATTATTAAAGTATTTATTTTAAAAAATTCAAATGGTTTTTGTCCAAAATTTTAGATAAAAAGATTAGATAAATGTTTGGAGTAATCACATCCCCTGAAATAAAACCATTCCCCCATTCTAGAAATATAAATCATTTATTTATTATTATTATTTTTTTATTATTATTATTATTTATTAACTTATTTTTTTATTATTTAATTTTTATTATTATTATTCATATTTTATTATTATATATTATTTTTTATCTATTCTTTAATTATTATTATTTAATTATTAATTCATTATTATTATTATTATTATTTTATTAATATTAATTTAGTTTATTATCTATTATTATTATTATTTTATTTTATTATCTCCAAAAAAACTAGATTGTAATTGTAAATATATTTATTCCAAATTGACTTAATTATTATTAATAATAACGGGATGCCGCTCGATAGGCATTAATACTCGCGAGACTCCATTAAATATTATTGAAATGTATTTGTTTTGATGTTCAATGTAGTAGTAGTTAGTAGTTAGTAAGTAGTATAATAAAAGTTAGTGAGTATACAAAATTGCTGAAAACAGAACCTAAAATTAATCTTGCGTAAATGAGAAGAACGACGTTTGCCGTGATCCTTATGATAACCCTTTAAGATTGTACACGTGTATTTCTGCCGATAAACATTTGAATCCTTGATTTATTTTACACTTTACCCCCTTTTTTATTCGTTAAAATTGATTCCTTGATTATTAAGTATAGCAGATCACACTTTTTAAAGTTACATTAATTAAAATTCAAACTTGAGGGAAAAAACATCAAATAATAACATTATCCGTTGAGAATTTCACGGTTAGCTGAACTTTCTAAATTGCCACCCAGTTATTTTATAAAAATTAGTAAGAGTTCGTCGCAGTCAAAAATTACTATTGAGATGGGTAAAATAAATTACTTCTTTATATACAAGACACTTAACGTTTTTATGTGCATAAATATATTTTAGTATAAAATTTCTTTATAGAGTATATATATTTATTATTTTATTATATATGTCTGGCTACCGTAATATTGGAATTAGGGGATTACGTTAACAGTTTCTTTGACCTTGGTTTATACGTATTATTTATCGAAATATAATATCGCGTTCATTCTCATTATTTAATTTAACTGTACGAGAGTATTCTTCTAGACCATCGATCTATATAACCGCAGAACAACCGATCTAGAATAATCAATATAATTATAATAATGATATATAAGATAGCATAAGATACATAAGGAATTTAATAGTTTATATTATTGATGTTATTACTAAAAATAAATATTAAATATATACTTCTTTGGTTTCTACTTTCCTTTATTTTTAGAAATATCTTTTAATCATAATATTAATTATGTACTCTATATCATAATCCAAAATTTTATATGGAAATTCTTTTCATATATTCAGATTTTCTTCTAGAAAAACCGGAACTCGGCTCCATCAAAGAATAACATCGGCCGGGTAAGGAATTTAACATTGCTGCGAATTTCTGGTACACAAGTGTGTGCGAAAACTGTTAATAAAAAAATTTTGTTAATAATTATATAAATGAGTCGAAAGGTTATTTATGAAGACTTTTTTATTGGATCTCCTCTAAATCTTTGGTGAAGCCTTTGCCAATTAAATTTTTTTTTTTTTATAACTTAAACAATTTCCCCAAGGGTGAGCCTGTCACCCGTGATTGGCATGAGTCTGGGTTCAACCATGTCTCGTGCATTCTTGACCGGGAACTATAGGACGTACCACTTTTTGTCAGTCAGAATGGATGTTCCCCAAATTATGCTCCCAATCATTTGAAAGTAATTTAATTATGTAGGTGTTTAACGCGTTGGAGTTCATCGCCCTCCCTACGGGGTTGAAAACGTCCCCCTGTGTTGCCTCGGCTGAAGCCCTATAATTTAAATATTGCCAGTATAAATACCTATTAACTAAACTATATCTATATCTGAATGTCGCGCGGATCGAGCTCCCCATAAAAAAGCATTAATTTATGTTTTTTTATTTTTTTTTTTAATTTCTCTTTTATTTGCTAATAATTTTAGCAAATATCCAGAAATTTTACCTTTACCTGTAGCTTGAAGTATTGTGTATTTTGAAGATAGTGGATTGTGGTCTTCTTAGAGACTGGTATATAAATATTACATAACAATTAAATTTATCCAGATATATACACTGTTTGTTTTTGAGTATATTATCTGACATTCTAAATGGTTATACCTTGAAACTGTTTATTATGATAAAAAAGAAGTAATATCATAATAAAAAGTCGCAATCAGTGTAATAAATCTAAGAGTTGAAAATAAAAATATTTGGTGAAAACTTTATAATTTTGAGCGACAATGTTTACTAGTAATTGTTTTAATAATAGAGTTAAACTTTTTATCCTACTATTGGTATTTCACATTTCTTTTGTACTTTGCTACATAAGTTATTTTCTTTTTAATCAAACGAGGGTTTCACTCACTCCTAAACGCCGTGTATTTTGCATTTTTAACATTTTGATATAAATATTCAACTGTCTCTAATTTTGGAGAATATTGTTGGACCAAAATATAAGTCACATCACTATAACCACAGTAAAACTAAACTTGACGGTTACAATATTTATTACATACAGTGATTGAAAGGGTTATAATATGAATGAATTTATAGAATGTTTATATATATTATATTTTTTATAATATATACTATATATATATTAATATATATATATATGTATATCATATGAGTTTCTTTATGAAAGGCAAATACTAATATTTTATATTATATAAAAATATCTATTTAAAATATATTATTATTAGTTATATACTATAATGATAAATATAACATACTGTAATTCACATAGTCTTCTAGTCTATATAATAATTTTTTAATATCTTAACGATCAAAAATTACTAGTTATAAAAAATATTATACTTATTTAATTATGTCACTTAAGAACTTGTATAGGCTTAAAATTTAATTTTAAAATAATAATAAATTTAATAAAATATTAAAAATATTTAAACATATATGTAAAATAATATAATAAAAATATCTTATATATTAACACAAAAAAAAAATATATACAATATATTAATACATATAAATATTAAAATTAATTAATAATATTTACATAAAAAAAATGAACATAATGAATTTATTTTATTATAAATCTTTAATTAATCATATAATAATAATTTATTAAACTCAATAAATAATTAGATATTGATTCTTATATATAACAGTACATATAAACTAACATTTAAAAAATTAAAAAAATTTCTAAATTAAATCAGGAAACAAAACTATGTCTCTTCCACATTCTTTTAATTACTCTAGACTATTTTAACTCACAGTCCCTTTATCTTCAATAATTATAAAAAATAAATAAATATATTAATATTAATTATATTAATAAATTTAATTTAAATAAAATAAAGTAAAAATATTAATTATTAATATTATTAAATATAAAATATTATAAATAATATTAATATAAAAGAATTATCAATAAAAATATATTAAAAAATGAATTTATAATTATATAAAATTTATTACTATATTATTAATTAATAAAGTTCACATATGATATATCTCACCCGTTCTAGACATCACTTTATAAAATAAAACAAAGTATAGGTCTTAAATTTATTATACAATATAAGTTTAATAGCCTATTAAGTTTTTCATATATAAAATTATTAAATATCGTTTTTTACCTACTTATAAAAATACTTCCACAATTAACAAGTTAACCCTTAAATTACACACAGTATATGTAATTATATCTCCACCACATAATCTCACATATTTATTAATAAGTAAGAACCGTTTTTGATTAGTCAAAATTGTTATAATAATCACTACTCGACACTTCGTCGGGACAACTGAATTACACAAAAATTAATTAATTTTAACATTAATTATTATTTAGTGATCATTTCCTATTAAATTGTCACCAAATTCCTCTGTCATAATTGACGCAAGTGATGTCAGTTCTCTCAATTTCTTACAATTAGTACATTCTTAATAAAGGATTTAACTTCTACAAAAAGGTGAATGCAAGTATCTAAAGTAAATCATCACAGACCCAATGATATTTCTTACAAAAATGAAGTTACATTAACAAATGAAATCAATTACTTAAATGACATTATACAAGTAGATGACTTCAGTAGAAGATTCATTGAAATGATGTTAATACTATACACATATTAATTACTCCTCTCAAACGTATATTGACACTTCATACTCATTTGATTAGATAACTTTTAAACTACTAATAATTACCCAGTAATATAAATATTGGGGAATTCCTCATCACTGAACCCCAAAGAAATAACCCAAAATAGATGAAATTAACTTCTTTATTAACATATTTAGCTCTTTGCCTAAAAAGTAATTAAAATTTAATTTCGATGGACTACGTCTTAAATTAGGTGCAGTAAACTTTGGTTTAATTGTTAAACTTAAAAAAAAATTTTTCAAAACTAAAAAGTATATAAAGTTTATCATATAATTTATCAAATAACATAAGTTTAATCAGTATAAATTAAAACATTAAACTTTACGTGATTTTATGTAAAATTTGATAGATTTTTTTTTTAATGAAATATAAAAAAATACATTTAATTTATATCCTGTATTGATAAAATTCATTTTCTTTAATATATTTTATATCTAATTCATATAGATGAGTAAATACCTATATGAATAAATAGTATAAATCTAATATCAATTGATTTCGTCGTTTTGAAATTAATTAATTCTTTATAATTTTATTATTTAATATTATTTTAAAACAATGTAATTATGAATTAAATAACTAAATTATTCTAGCAACTTTCATAAAATCGAAATATTTAATATTAGAAACATATAGTATTTAGTATTAGTTACTAAAATATTTAAGCAAACACTTAAATTAATAAACATTTATATTTTATAATACACAAGTAGTAATGATTTTATAATTTTAAAGATAGCCAATTATTTTAATATACAATAAAAAAACATATAAATTTTAAATAAATATATAAATTCTATGTAAATAGAATATTAATAAGATTAGTGATATATTTGCAGATAAAATAAAAATCAATCAAATTAAACTAATCAAATGTGTTAATCTGTTATAGTAAATGAGAGAGTGTACCATAAAAAATCCTAATAGATACAATTAGTAGTAAATTTAAATGAATAATGATGGTTAAGTTATATCAATAAATTGTTAAAATTGTTATATTCAATTTAATGATAGTTAAATTTAATAATGAAACCTTAAAAATAAAATAAAAAAAATTACCTAAATAATTATATTATAAAGTAAAAAAATAATTATTTAAAATATTCAAGTATTCTTTTTAAATATTAGAATTGTAAAATATGAAATAAATAATTACATTGAATTAAAAACTATGCGCATGGACAAATTTTTTGGATAGGTTTTTTCGGTTTGTTAATTGTGTTAATAAATATAAAATTAATTATCTATAATATTTTTATCTTAATTTTATTCTTACAAAATAAATAATCTTCAATTTAAAATCTCCTGCCAGGAATAAATCCTTTAAAAAAAAATATACAATATCATTATTTATTTATAACTTAAAAAATGATCCTTTTTTCTAAAAATTAATAAAAAATACAAATAAGAAAATAAATTCAAATTCCGTAAAGGAGATTGAAAAAATTCAAATAATTTAATCTGAAAAACATATCAATAACAAAATATATTTTTATAAGTTAAATAATTCAATATAATTAATAACATAACAAACTTTAAAAAATAATTAAAAAATATTCTTAATTAAAAAACAAAAAATCTAAATATATTAATATAAAATTAAAAAAATATAAAAAAATATCTAATATATAAAAAAAATAATTTCCAATTTATTTGTTTTCATAATTTCTATTAGAAATTTGGGTAATAAATAAAAGATACATAGACCAATTTTTTTTATAATGAAAATACTTACTTAAAAATAAATTAATTAATCGTAAGATTATTCCCCGTAATAAATAAAAATATAATAAAATTATTTTTACAGAATTTATATGTACATTTTTAAATAACAATGCAACTTCAATTTGTATGCAAGAATACAACTAAAGAAATTCTTTAAATCATTATTACAAATTAATAATATTTATTTCATACATATTTAAATTAAAAAATAATTAAATACTAATTACAATTACTATTAATTTATTAAAGTAAAAATATTAAGGCAATTCATATATATTAAATATATATTATTTAAATATAAATAAAATTGTGAATTTAAACTATATATTTCTATAAGTTCTAAGAATAAATATATAAATAAACATTTGATAATATATTGAAATCTTAATTTGTAATTAAAGAATAAATTCATTAGTAATAAAACATTTTATGTTAATAATGTATATTTTATAATTGTACAATATTTAATAAAATATAAATTTCTTGTAAAAAATGCAGGCAATTGCGATCACCTCTTTGATGCTCTTAAGTTGTTTAAAAAAAATTTCTTTCAAGTTATTACAACATAAAATTTCCCTTTTTTATATAAAATATTTATATTATAATATGTTATATTATATTAAATAAGTTATAATTAATAAATAAATTTAATAAATATTTAAAATTTATAAACCAAAGAAAATAATATATTAAATATTATATTATATTAAAAATTATTTAAAAAATAATTAAATAATTATAAAAATATATTAAATAATTAAATTATAAATTTAAATAAATATAAAATATTTAAATAATAAAATTTTAACTATAATAAATTGTAATTTAATTTAGTGCTAAAAATGATATATAAATATTATATTAAATTTAATAATAGCATGTAATACAAAATATTTACTCCTAAATTATAAAAATTATATTAAAATTATAAAATTTAATTAATATTATAACTAAAATATAAAAAATATAAAAATAAATTAAATAAACTAAAAATTTTATAAGTAAATATAAATTAATTATTATTTAATATTTTTTTAATTAAATATAGAGTTTTACATAAATAATCTATTAAAATAAATTTTAGTTATGAAATATACTAACATATACAAATTATAGTAAAAAAAGTTATAAGTTAAAACTAAAGAAAATGGTATTATAATAAAATAAACCACTATTGATAACTATTATCCTTACACTAACTAGAATACTATTGAAATAATACTAATAATATATAAAATTATTTCAAAAATTATTAAAGTTTTTTCCGAGTTTCTAGGCTGATTGCGCAAGAATCAAAATTTATTCTGTATTATATTACTCTTCTATTATGAAGAATATTTCAAATAAATAAATATTTAAAAATATATTAAATATAATAAAAAAAATTCACAAATAATATTAGAATGTAATATAACTAATACATCAAATAATTATAAATTAGCTTAAAAATAAAGTAAAAAATAAGTAAAAAAAGGTGAAATATTAACTGATATTAAAATTAAAAGTTATTTTATTTTTTTTAGAGTATAGATTTATTCAGAGAAATACTATATATTGTAGTTTAGTACAGTATTTAAAATATTTGGTTTGTAAAAAATCAAGTGAGAAGAATACGTAATTATATGATTTTATAAAATCTTAACTGTGAGTAATTAAATAATAATATACATATTCTAAAATAATTGCGTATATATAGGTAATCTGTATAATAAAAAATAATACAAAATAAATACTAATATTATTAAAATTAGTAGTGAAATGGTGATTTAAAAGTTTTGTTAATAAAAAATAAGTAAAATTATAAATAAATAAGGACTAAATTCATTTTTAAATTACTTTAAAGTTACAACTTTTAATAATTATTTAAATGTATTAAATTTCATAAGGAGTTACATTCATATAAAAATATACTCTCTTGTGACATCGATTTCTCTAAAATGACATTCATATAATATATATATATATATAAAAAATAATTAATTAAATATATAATTACATTTATTAAAGTTACCTTAAAAAATTTATTTTAATTTATTTTATTGATTTTACTTTAAATTTAATTATAAATCTATTCCTTAAGCTATAAATAAAAATAAAAAAAAAGGTGTTTTGGGTAAATAAGTAAAAAAAAATTATTTAAAAATAAATCATATATTATATTTAATTTAAAAAAAGAATAATATATACGTATAACTATTAAAATTTAAATCATAAAAATTAGTAAATATTAATTTTTATATAGAAAAAAATATTTTATAAATTATATTTTAATCAGAACTATAATAATTAAAATATATAATGAGTTAAAATACACCTAAATTATTAACTATAAAAAAATGATATAAATTATATATGATCATGAATATTAAATAACTACTTGACTGTTTAATTTATTTATATTGACTAATAAAAAAAATAGCAAATAAAAAAAACATATATAAAATAAAGATATAACTTATTAATTTATAAAATCATATTATATATATTAAAAACAATAAATTTATATTATTTCTAAATATTTTCAAATATATTCTAACTAATACAAAAATAAAAATTTAAAAGTATATCTATTAAAATTTCTTTAGAATAGATTAATAATATTCTAACATTACTATTTTTGTAAAATATTTAAAATATTTAAAATATAAATTAATATATAAAAAATACTAATCAACAATGTTAATAATACAATAATATGAATATTAATATTCCAAAAAAATAATAAATTAAATGAATATAAATTTATGATAAAATAGATTAAAGAAAATATAGGGTAAATTAGTTGTGAAAATTAATAAAAATTTCATATAAATTATAAAATAAATTCAAATATTATTTATTCTTTTATTAATATTTAAACAAAAATAATCTTATTTTATGATATAAGAAAATTTAATTAATTATTCATCATAATAATATAAAATAATATAACATTAAAAATATTTTGTCCTATATATATACTAATTTATATTATATTATATAATAACTAGGCAATATATATTTGTAGACTATTATATTTAATATAGTATATTCTAATATATTATATATATATATTATATATTATATATATATATATATTATATATAATATATATAATATATATTAAATATATATATAAATTATATAATTATCTATATATATAGATTATAGTGTATATTTTGTATTATTATTATTTACTATTATATATATATTATAAATACTATATAATATAAATTATATAATATACAATTATTATACTTATATATATTAATATTTTTTTATATATAATGATAGAAAGATTTTTATTTAATTATATTCTATGTATATCTTATTATAATTATTACTTATTATTATTTTATCATATGTATTCCATGAATAGACATTTACGTAAATTCCTCGGTATATGGGTATAATCCGATACCCCACATATTCGAAACTCGATTTAAACTAATATCGATAGGTAGAAGAATTAAGTATACCCCAAATTGATAATTTTATGCTTATTTTATATATAATGAAATATAATTATGTTTTGTTATTCATAAAATCTTTAAAATAAGTTAAAATTATAAGCTAAGTAGTAGCAACAACTCTTTGAGTGGCAACGCTCATTATAATGTACAAAATCTACTGCATTATAGTGACAAATCTTTTAAAAAATAAAATATATTAAAACCCATTCTTCTTTCTCCCGCTAAGGTCTACATCAATGCCTGGTTACAAGCTCGAGATGAACTTTTTTTGGTAACATTCATATTTTTTCATTAATTGACATTGACTAGATCCTGATAAGCACAAAAGGGGTTGTTGCTAATGACTATATACTTCACTGTTTTTTAATAAAGGTTTGATATTCGTCCCTAATTTTTGTGTAAATATATTTATATTCCATTTTTGACATAAATTGTCTTAATTATGATGTCCAACTCAATTCTCAAATAGATATTTGTTCTTTCTTGGCTAAAATATTTAAAATGTTTCTGTGAAATGATTGAATTATAATGTATTTTCCATTTGTACTGGTCTTCTGTTTCTGGGGAAATAATTTACTGGAATGCATAGACTATTTTTTGTTGACCGGTCAAATTTCATCGTGGACGGTGATAGTCCCTTCAAATCGAGAGTGTTTAGATACACTGATTTTGTTCTTTACAATCAACTCCATTGAAGCTACATTGTGAAATGTAATACCCTTCTATGAATTATTATATTATATATATATTATAATATCACAATATCGAGTTGCTTATATAAATTATTATATATATATATGTATCATAGCTATATATTAATATATATATATATTATCTTATATACTTTATATATATACAATTTAGAATATTTATATGTATATTATTCTATCGTAATTTTTTTTGAGTCCCTTATGACAATGCTGCTTTTTCGCTGCAACGACGAGATGTGGATTATTAATACGCGAATTGCTTGGACTTTTTTATTTATATTCAATACATCTAAAAAAATTTTCCAAAAATTCAAAAAACTCTTTAAAACTTTTTAAAATATTAGAGAATCAATGTCTTAAAATCACGATTTAAATATTTGTGCCGCCTTTAAAAATAATTAAGCTGATATATAAAAATCAATTAGTGTGTCGTATTTCAATATTATAACAGATAAAAAATATCAATTTATAATATTAACTCACATCAAAGATGACCTATTTAAATCTATATTTTTATTAATATAAAAAGTTTGAATGCAATATTATTATTATCTAACAATATATTTTTTAAAGATATCAATAATATATTTATTAGATATTTAAAAACTTCTTTATTTTAAAAAATAAAATATTACAAAGTAAAGACTGTTTTAATATTTTTACAAATTGTTTTTTATTATTATCATTATTATTATTACTATTTGATCCAGATCCTGGTATGATCATAAGATGATCATTAGGGTTATCATTTAAGTAATTAAATTTTACCTTTGCTCAAATCGATGAAATTTTTTAAGTGAGAACTTCCTTTGCTTGTCTCACTAAACTCTAATCTGTTTGTTTTTTTTTTAAAATTTTAAATATTAAAAGGAAAAAGAATAAAAAATATTACATATTACATATTATATATATATGATAATATACTATAATATAATATAGAACTTAATATATTAATAATGTATATCATCACTATAAATGTTTCACTCTTTAAGAAAACTTCTATCTTTATTATTTTTTTCGCGCTCTAAACACTACATAGTACTAACTTCTTTAGCTGTTATGCTAACAGGTGAAGGCCAAACCGAATGACTTTTGTATGATCCACCTTTTTAAAAGAATCGCTTTTCCTCTGTCCTCTCTCATACCACTAATTTTCTAATCTCTCTACCCTAAAGTTCTATCCTTCTCATTCCACTCCAATTACGGGTCATTTTCAGATCTTTTCTGATAGTGAAGTCTATAAATGGATATTTTAGAATCAGATTTAAACTCCATTTGGGAGGAATCGTTGGTTAGAAATAGGTAATTTTAGAATGGTACTTTAGGAAATGGTTATGCTCCTAATTGAGAACTTGATTCAAGACTTATTTCAACATCCTGCTGTACCAGTTTATTGATCCAAAAGTTTAAAAATGTTCGATTAGGTAATAAAAAAGATATTAAGAGAAAAGTTTGTTAATGATTTTTTCCTTTTTTTCACAACTTAGAACATTGATTTCAAATATTGTGAAATAAACTATTTAAATAAGTAACTCTGAAAATATACAATAATATTTGATTTTTAATTTCGCATTAGTACTCATATAACTGATATAATTTCAAAAGTAAATGCAAGAAGGTATTAACCATGGAGAAAAGGATATTAGTCCAGTTAGCGATATTAGATATAATCTCCACACACTTCTTGAGAATGATTGCATATGGAATACGGTTTGTGGAATCGGAGGGTTTGGTATAATGATTGTCTAAATTTTATGGGAGGTTGTTCCAAGGGTTCAATTATTTGATTCTGTGGGGAATTTTGAACTGGGGTTACTCTAATGGAAAGGTTGACATGGGGTATATTATTCAATGGAATTTCTTGGGTTTCTTGATTTAATCTTTCAAATTTTCTACACAATTGCTTATCTTACTAAGACAAAGTCAAATTAAATGATACTATATGATGAAAATGGAATAAATAACACTAAGTTGTGTACTACTATCCGATATATGGGATTAAATTGTAGACTCTTGAGTAAATAGTTACAGTGAGGAGTTGTTAGATGTGGTGGTATTGCTTATTATTTGTGGATACTAGCTCTTATTCCATGGATTCTTTCATTATTTATAGATTTTTGGGACACAATTGCGAGATATAAATTTGTGTGGAGTAAAATGCTACATGAGTTTCTGTAGAATTAATTAACTTACAAGCTTAAATCGATTGAGCAATTAAGTGAGTTATGAAATATGTTTCTTAAAGGATATGGGTTTTAATTGTATAATTAGTCATAGGTATAAAAGGTACATAACTGTGATGAATATTAAAATACTAAAAATTATATATGACTGCTACTTGAGAATTCCACAGCTTTAGGATATGGAAGCTCTAATTTTTTCTGCAAAAGATATATAGGAAATGTCCTAGGGTTATTACTGTGGAGGTTTTTTGATTTAAAGAATAGTTTTTATAGGACATTGACGAGATTATAGTATACGTTTAGATGATAGCAAGAGGTCTCTGTCATCTAATTCGGATGTAATTTAGGTGTATTGAGGCAAGACGCTGTTTTCCTATGTTACACATATGTGAACGATTACCGTAAATAAATCAATTATTTCTGCAGAACGAAAAGATAATTATTAGGTGTATTATGGAAGATGGACGGTAATTGTAAGCGTTAACTTTTCCGGATCTAAGACCCATACTTGGTTTATTGATTTTATATTTTCATTTTGAATGAATGGGGGGAGGGGTCTTGAAATAAAAATAAGAGATGTAAGGATGATGTAACATTATATGTCAAAATATATGGTTGTGATACTTGGAACCTAGATGGATTGATATAGTGTTTGTGTCATTTCTGTATAATTATTGTAAAAAAGATGGGTGAATAAAGTTGATATTCATTTGCTCATTTTTAGCTATTTGTAATTTTATAAATTAATTGTCTTTCAAATAATGTCACTTGAAAGTTCAACTAATGTAAGTAATGATTTGAAACTACCTAGTTGATTAAGTATTTTGTGGGTTGCAAGTGATCTGTTTTGGAATTCATAATTTCTGTAAGTTTATTGAATCCTGAATTAGTGTTCGGGTATTTGACTTTAATTTTCTTTAAGTTCATTAACTAATAAATTTGAAGTATCTACTAAGCTCTAATATTTTCTCATTTTTTCTAAAAATTTATTTGTTTACCAGTCGCGGAACCGAATAGAATGTGATGTCCAGTTTGCTGAATTCGAAAGTCAGCTCTTTTGTATTCTTGTTTTGTTGAGATCAATGGTAAACTTTATTTCGGCTAATTTTAAAGGGATATTCTTTAGTTTAATTAATGAGTTGTAAATTCCCATTTAAATGCGCTCTTGATTTATGGAATATTAATAATTATCATAACTAAGGTAAAAATTTAATTTTAAAGTACATTATATTTATATTTATAAATAGTATTTTAATTTATGGGCATTCTAAGATACAATCAAGTCAAGATATCCTTCTAAAATTTACTTACCGGAGTGATACATAATGATTAATTGCAGTTCCAGACTTCAATTGTTTCCGCATTAATATTATGGAGATGGATAAGACTGCAGGTAAAAAAAGTAATGCAAATGCTGGATGTAAGATATTTTAGTTCTAAAATGATTATATTATCGATTAATAAATGATAAGACATTTTTATTAAGTAAAATTAAAAATATGAATTAAATGTATTTAATTCTTTTAAAGTTACCTATGGATTATACTTAAAGTTACTTAGTTATTATTTTTTACGTAGGCAACATAGTTTTGCAACATGTTTCGAAATAATTATATAATGAATCGTCAAATAATTAAATAAATGAACTTATAAAAATGAATATCAGTTTATTGGATCTTGATAATTACGAATGACTAAAAATAGTATATTCAAACATCTGATTATAATTAAAATAAAATTAAAATGAAAGAACTTTAATGAAAACTTAAAAATTATAGCTTCTGATTATCATGGAATTAAAATTAAAAATCTTAATAATAATTAAAAATTCTGATTATATGCATGAGGCTAATTAATATATAAAAGCGATCAGGCTAATAATATTTAAAGTTAATTAGAGTTACACGTTATATATATCGACTCCCGACTCTCGACTCCAGAGTCGATTTTAAAACAACCGACTGAGTTTCCATCCGATCCTAAGTAGAATTTAGAAAACCGACTCGCCAGAGACTATCAACCTACTACGATCTCGCTCTCCTGACTCCCGATCCACTCCACGCTCCTCAGATCCCGGACCAATTGAAAATGAAACGTGACATTTTTTCCAATAGATTATGGAATTTATTTATTTATCGTTATATTTCTAATAAACATTGAAACAAAAGAATTTCTGACAATAAATTTTAATTAAATTTCCATAATAATATATAATAACACTTTTAACAAATAACAGTTTATATAGATAGGCCTATGTACGCACACGTACTTGTTGACAAAAAAAAAAATTAAATATTCTAATTAAATTTTCATGATATCGTATTACATGATTTTAAAATAATAATAAATAATAGAGAGATATACATAATAAAATAATAATAATAATATAATAATTAATAATAATATATAATCATTAATAATAATAAAATGTTATTATTATTCTATGTATTATTATTATTTGATAATTTATTAATATCTTATTGATTATTATTATTATATATATTTATTATCTTTATATATTTATTTATTTATTAATTGATTATATTTACAAAGTCTGAGTGAGAATATTAACAATAATAGATAATAATATACTAATATACTAATATATAATAAATAATTAAATAATATTAATAAATATAATAATACTAAAAATTATAATATATATAATATTATTATATATTATTATTGATTATTATATTATTATTTTTATATTATATATTATATTATTATTATTATTATTATTATTAATCATTATTATTGTAATTATTATTATTATTATTTATTATATTATTGATTATTAAATTTTACGTTTACTTATATATTATTACTATTTAAACATTATATAATTAATTGATATTATTTATTTATTATTAGTTATTGATGGTTGACTGGGATCATTCTGTCTGACCTATATAATATATAAATATATATAATATATTATATATTATATATTTAATATATTAGTGTAATATATATTAATACAAATTAGATATATATATAATTATAAATTAATATTAATACTAATATTAATATATAGATATAATCACCTTATATATATATATATTATCATATATATATATATTATATATATATATTATACTATATATAGGTGAAATTCATTTAAAACCAACATATTCATCCATATTAAAAG
The DNA here is from genome assembly GCA_015478945.1 of Trachelipus rathkii. Classification (NCBI taxonomy): domain Eukaryota; kingdom Metazoa; phylum Arthropoda; class Malacostraca; order Isopoda; family Trachelipodidae; genus Trachelipus; species Trachelipus rathkii. The sequence goes on from JABUQX010020029.1 coordinate 41,599, forward strand.
TCTTGACATATTTAAATGATATTGCTGAATGTCTGGTCAATTTTTGGTCAAAAAAAATATAAAAAAAAAAAAAAAAAAAAAATCAAACTACATAAGCGAGATAATTTTCCATTTTGTGAATCCGGTAATAATCTTTAGATAGAAAATGTAAAAAAATAAAAAATAAAAAAAATTATTGTATAATTTATAGTAATTTATGATTAGAGAGCCTATTAGAGACCTTTTATTGTTAACTCGTTAAAATAAATATATTTTATTAAATTTGTTATTTTTTAACTAAGAATACCCAAGGTATACGCTCCAATGGAGATCGGGCTTCTGCCTTCCGGGATACGTGGTAAGGACTTTCCCTGCTGGAAGGTTCCGGACATCCGCTCTTTGGTATTGATGTCGCGGGGTTTCCTGCGCTCTTCCAATTACTGAGGGTAAATAGACGTCCCCTGTGTTCCGGTGCTGTGAGCCCTACATGCCGTAGTATGACCTTCAAATAATATATTATAATATATATATATCTAATAATATATTTAGTAATATTTATTATATAACTAATATTATATATATATATATTTTATTAATAGATATAATCCTATAATTATATATATATCTAGTATATTATTATGATATAATATACTATATATATATATATATATTAAATACTATATATAATTTAGTACAATAGCTTTAAGTTATACTCTTTATATATATACTATATATATATAATAATTATATATTATTTCATTATATACCTGATCCCCTGCCTCCTAAAGAGAAATAAGCCAAAATTTATTTTGTGAGTTTATATGATTTATTTTTTTTTTATAACCATATTTACAAAAAATTTAACAAGATTCCAAAAATGTAACTACCTTTTTCAGCTGTAGCATTGTATTTTGAAATTTTTTTTTTTTTTTTTAAGAGCACAAAATGTTGACAAATTCTCAGATGTTTACCTATTCCCGTAGATGTTGTTGTTTAGGGGGTAGATTGATATATTTTGTGGTATTAACTGATTATCCCTATATATATATATATATATATATATATATATATAATATATATATATATATATATAAGTATGTAGAATTAATAATATATTAATTAATAATAGTTTATTATGTTATTTTTAATATGTTTATAAAATATAAATATATCATATATTTATATATATATGTTAATTATATATATATTATTAAATAATATATATATCGGGGCGACTCGTGCTACTCGTGCCCAGCATGAACATTTTAAAACTAATCTATATTTTGCAAATTTCTAATGTTACGATAATTTCTCTATTTTTTTGCAAAAGTTTGTCAGATAAATGAAATTATTAATAAAATAATAAGATGCAAATTGAAAAGCACGAAAATAGAATATAGCCCGGGTATTTAAATACACCGCTTTTTACATTATAAATAGACTAAAACTCCCGTGCCAACAATTGCGGAATAGGCATTACATATAGTAAAAGAGTATAAGAAATATTTATAATAACTTTATTATTATAATTTATCATTATAATAAATGCTTCTATCATAATTATTAAAAATTTTATAACAAATAATATTTATAACTAAAATTAATAAAATATATACTAAATACTAAATATATAAAGACATAAAAAGGTACTTGAATATTAATAGAAAGGTTTAGCCTAAATAAAAAATATGATATGAACGAACTCAATTATTACTTTATATATATATATATATATATATTTTATAATATATATATATATATAATATTTATTATATAATTATATATATAATATATATATATATTTTTAGTATCCGTCTTCAGGTATTAAAGATTATAAACGACCTCAATCTTTTGAGTTAAACATCAACAATTTTGAACATATTTACAGAAAAACAACTATAATTAGGACTGTTACATAATAATATATATATATATTAGAGGTTAGTATATAGTATATATCTATAATATATAAGTTGATACTATATATAATATATATATATATATATATATCTATATTATTATTAATAATAAAATATATATATTAATATATAAATATATTTATATTATAATAAATTATATAATAATATATATATATATCTATATTAATATATATATTATATATATAATTATATGATAAATAATATATATATTATATATATATATTATATATTATATATATTGACGATTGACGATTTGATATTTGGAAACATCTGAACTTAAATTTGTGTTTTATAAAAAAAGGTATGCCGAGGGAGCTTGCGCAAAGGATCTCTCGTGATTATATTTTAACTCTAGAATGAATTTTATAAGCTCTATTAATATAGTTCTCTAGGCAAGATAATAATATATAACCTCTAGAAGAGTCCGTTTCTTAAGACTGAAATATGTTGTAGTTTTATAAACATCATTTCTAGGCATAAAATAATCTATACACGTCTGACTTATTTTATATATTCAAATTTAATATAGAAGTTAAGAATAAATAATTACCTCTGTAAGTAGAGTTTATTTAAAATACATCTTTCCAACGGTTTTTTTTTTGAGATATTGACATTCAAATTAAAACACTAAAAGGCACGGCAAAAAAAAATAAAAAAAAATAAAAAAAAAATAAAAAAAAAAAAAAAAAAAAAAAAAAAAAGTGCTGAAGATAAAAAAAAAAAAACTATTGAAATCAAATGTTGTAAATTCCGTTAGATTATTTCACTATTTGCTTTATAGTTTATTTCGTGATGATTGCTTGGAAATTAAATAAATTTATGTTAAATTTAACTTAGTAAATTTTTTACTAAAAAAATCGAGCCCCTATCAGTGACTATTTCTATTTTTCCACTACAAACTCGTTTTGTCCTCTAACTGACCTCTTTTTTTTTTATAGGTCACTTAAAATTTCTTTTGTATTAATATATATAATATATATATATTTTCCCAATTTCTATAGTACTTAAGAGTAAAATGATAAATATTTTTTTGTATAAAAGTTTATATACGACCTTTAGTACAATATATGTTATTTTATTATATATAATAATATATATAATTATATCAGGGATTGGGTTCAAGTACATTTTTTCAAGTATAGTACATTAAGTACAATTGAATTATGAGTACTTAAATGCACCACATTGAT
>JABUQX010020030.1:12500-27500 GCA_015478945.1 Trachelipus rathkii
AAGTTATTATTATTATTACCTATACATATACATATATTGGTTGGTTATTATGCAGCAGCATATATATTGTTGTTATATTATACATATATATATATATATATTAAAAGAATAAATTCGGTGTACAAGTTGTTAAAGAATTTTTAGATATATACATGTATGAAAAAAAATATATTATTTCTCTTTCTTGTTTATCTTCGTCATTTTCCCAAAGAATAAGAGTAATGTAACGAGCATCTGAGTGCCAAAGCAGTAGTGAGAACATGACATAAGTCGAAAAAGAAAGCCCAGCCTTACCGCCCACTCAGTACCATTAATTAGTGAGAACTCACCGCAGTCGGCAGAAAATCCACCCTAAAGCTTCATGGGACAGATGGACCCTCACTATGGTAGATCGTCAATGTAAGGGTTCATCCCTTGGCCCAGGTGGGCCACAACCATACCCCCTCACAATCTCCCGCCATTCACTCCTGTTATACACCTTTCTTCTCGCCTCTACCAAACTCACATTTCTCTCCTTCAAACATTCGTTTACTGACTCAATCCACTTTTTCTTCGGTCTCCCAGCCGGTCGGTTCCCAACACACTCGCCACTATACATCCGCTTAACCAACCGACTATCATTCATCCTTTCCACATGACCAAACCATCTCAACATACCTTTCATATTTATTCTCTCATTTACCCCCTTTCTTCACACCACACAACTCTCTAATATTACGTTCATTCCTCATTTTATCAATTCTTCTCACACCTAGCACACCCCTAAGATTGTCCATATGAACACATTGAACTTTAGATATATACTTCTTATTCCAGACCATAGTCTCACTACTATACAATAACACAGGTAACAACATACCCTCATGTAAGAAGACCCTAGCACACTCAAGACTTAGTCCCTTTACATTCACCAACGATTTAATTGCACCAGCCACCTTCCTGCCATTCACAACTTTCCTACTACACTCTGCATCGTCCGTTCCCTTCTCATCCAACATATACCCTAAATATTTAAACTCAGACACTTGTTCCAGCTGCTCACCATCTATAACATAACTGCACACACTGTGGACTGTCCTCACTCACAACCATAACCTTACTATCCACGTTTACTCTTTCAAGCCCCTCCTTTACACACCCTGCCAAATCTCTCTACCAATCCTCGCACATCCTCTTCTTCTGATTGATGATAAAGTACCAAATCATCCGCATATGGGCTGTGGTATAGGGCAACCTCCACTCATCTCCATTCTCTACCACCATTATAACACCATTTCCTGCCATCCCACCTTAATTCTTTTCATAACCCCATCCATATACAAATTAAAGAATCAAGGAGAAGATAACACAACCCTGTCTTACTCCGCTGTTAATCCTAAACCAATCACCATTGACACCATTTATTCTTACACACGCTTCACTATCGTCATACATACTTTTGACTCCATTCAGAAGCCTACCACCAACACCTATGTCACTAACACCGGCCATAAACCTTCCCTATTAACTCTATCAAATCCTACGCCTGTTGCAAATCCATAAAAATAAAATACAATTTATTCTTTCTTCTTTTCTCCCCCTCATTTTCTCAATCATTTGTTTCGGATAAAGATTTGATCCACACATCCTCTTACCACTTCTAAACGCACCTGTTCTTTTCTCACCAATCAGTCCTTCAGTCACTGGACGCACCTCTTCTTTCGGACCAAAAATAGCCAGCATATACCTTCCCACAACACTCCAATAAACTTATTCCCCTATACATTTCTACAGTTCCCCTTATCTCCCTTACCCTTATATAAGGGTACTATTACCGTTCGCCCCAACCCTTGAATCATAAATTCTTATAAACGCTTTGATACACAAATCTCCAAATCCCAATCAATCACCCTCTCCTTTCTTGATCATCTCACTCTTAATAAATCTAAATATATATATATATATATATATATATATATATATATATATATATATATATATATATATATATATATATATATATATTATATATATATATATAGCAAGAAGGCAAGGTGCTAGCTAGCAAGCAGTTATGCGTTATATATATATATATATATATATATATATTGTTGAGAGATGTTGACAAATGCAGAAATATGTATATATATATACTTTTTTGCTTGTAGATATTTATTAATTTGTATATATATATATATATATATATATATATATATAGTATATATATATATATATATATATATATATATATATATATATATATATATCCAAAAACTATTATGATGTTCACCTTAGAATATAGAGCCATGATAGATCCCTGTACGAATGCCCACCTAATTTCTTTTTGGTTCACCAAATCCGCAAGTGAATCTATGGGAATTACTATCTGTAGGAATTTTTAGAAACAGTTTATAAATGAATTCTATATTGCCAAATAATTATGTGCATTTGAAGAAAAAAATTAGTGTCCCCACGGCTAACTGATTGATTTGCTCAATAGTAATATTAATTTATTATTCTGTGCTATTATTATAAATAAGTCAAGCTCAAACAATAAAATAAAATCTTGCCGTCGACCAATTATTATTATTATTATTATTATTATTATTATTATTATTATTATTATTATTATTATTATTATTATTATTATTATTATTATTATTATTATTATTATTATTATTATTATTATTATTATTATTATTATTATTATTATTATTATTATTATTATTATTATTATTATTATTATTATTATTATTATTTCTTCTTCTTCTTCTTCTTCTTCTTCTTCTTCTTCTTCTTCTTCTTCTTCTTCTTCTTCTTCCTTTTCTTCTTCTTCCTCTTCTTCTTCTTCTTTTCTTTTTCTTTCTCTTTTTCTCTTTCTCTTTCTCTCTTTCTTCTCTTTCATTTCTTCTTTCTTCTCCTTTTCTTTCTCTTTCTTTCTATCTTTCTTTCTCTTCTTTCTTTCTGTTTTTTTCTTTTTCTTTCTTCTCTTATTTCTTCTTCATTCTCTTTCTTCTTCTTCTTGTTATTATTATATTTATTATTTATTATTATTATTATTATTATTATTATTATTATTATTATTATTATTATTATTATTATTATTATTATTATTATTATTATTATTATTATTATTATTATTATTATTATTATTATTATTATTATTATTATTTGTTGCTGTTATCATTTTTAGAATTATTATTTTACATTTAATAATTAATATTCTTACTATTTCCATTACTTTAACTGTTGTATTGCTATATTTATGGTAACTACTGGATCTGTATTATAATGTTATAGTAGTATTATAATATTTGCAATTTTTTAATCCAATTGGATTACACAGTATTGTGTGGCATTTAGTTGTACATTTTCATAAATTGAACATTATTAAATATTTTATCATTGTTTATATTATTATTGCTTTATATTATAACAGTATATTAAACTTTAAACTTAATAATGTATTTTTTTCTGAGTAAATGTTTTGAAATGAAATTTATTGCATATTACATTATATTTTAATATTCTACATTTATTGTTATTGATAATATAATTAAAGTAGGAGGTAGAATTAGGTTCTTTTAACTAGTTTTTTTTTTAATGATATATATAATTATCGAATCTTTTACTATATCATTTTGAAAGTGAAAAGCACCATTTAATAAAACTACCTATTCATAAGAAACTATCGAATTATGGGGAAATTAAGAAATGAAAATAAATTTTTAAACTCACTGAGATATAATCGCAATACTATAATTTAAACTATGGCAAACATACAGTATTTTATATAACGTATTAGCACCTGGGAGAGAATAATTTCGTTAAACGAAGGTCCACAGTGTAAATGAAAATAATTTAATAAAACAATTAATGTTACAAAACTTTTTAAAAGTTACTTTAAGATCATTTAATTCTAAGGGTAAAAATACGATGCCATCATTTCAAATACAAACTCTAGGAAAAATTAGAAGAGCCTTCAAATTTCCTTTGTAAACGTCGCGAAATAATGCAGTCCTGGTGAGCATCCAAAATGCAATCATGACTCTGCACGCCAGCGACGAGAGAGGAATTTTTGTAGAACCTGCAAAATAAGAAATATATTAGAAGATTTTTTTTCAATAAAAAGCATTATTTTTAGGCAATATACTAGAACATTTGATTTATTAATATTTCCGAAAATTCAATTATATATATATATATAGTTATATATATATATATATATATATATATATATATATATATATATTATATATATATATATATATATATATATATATATATATATATATATATATATATATTATATATATATATATATATATATATACAGCGGCGGCTCTAGGCTTTTCAGCTTCGAGCAGCATGTATTTTATTAAAATATTGTTTTTTTTTTTACCCACTTTAAAAAATTTCTTTTTTTAACAAATAAGACAAAGTTGCCAGCCGCTTCAAACTGTTGTAATACGAAGAAGCTAAATAAAGAAATATTAAAGTTTAAATCTATGTAAAATAACGTAACCAACATAACCCTACTTAACGTATCATAACCTCATTTAATGTAATTTACTTTTTATATTTATAATATATTTTTCTTTTTGCATTGGTTTAAAAAATGACCTGCTTTGGACATTTGCTGGATAACGTACATGGAAAAAAAAAATTAAATTTACCCTTTTCAAAAAAATTACAGGAGAAAGATCCTACCTAATGTCCCTTTTATATACATATATTATGTTTTATATATTTATACATATATATTTTTACAGTAAGTAGCAGTTAGTATAGTTATATATATATATATATATATATATATATATATATATATATATATATATATATATATATATATATATATACCACGGCATATGACTATATATATATATATAGCATATATATATATTTATATATATAGCAGTATATATAGTTATTATTATTATTATATATATATATATTATATAGCATATAAATGGGGATTTTTATTATCATTGCATATTATTATTGTTTCGTTATATTACATATTATTATTATTATATATATTATATTGTTATTATATATTTCATACTATATTATTATACATATATTGTTGTTAATATATACAGTTAGATATACATATTATTATTATTATATATATATATATGCATATATATATATTAGTGCTATATTATAACTAAACATATATATATATATATATATATATATATATATATATATATATATATATATATATATATATATATATATATATATATATATATATATATATATATATTATAAGAGGCAATAAAACTGTCTCTTTGAATCAAAAGAGAGTAAGTAATTAACTCATCCAAATTAATTGGGATGATAAATGTAACTTTCTTCTATTGTTTATTTACTATGCAACATTAAATAATTGGTACAATCTATTAATTAATGATTAGCTTTCAAGAATAATTATTATATTACTTTTAGATATAAGTTTTATATATTTATTTAAAAGATAGTTAATGATGCTTTTTATTGAACGGGCTTTTTTTTAGGAGAACCAAGTAATTTGCATGCGATTTTTCTTCTAAAGTGACACTCACTGTGGCTCTCCTCCCCGTCATGCGCCATCTTGGGTCTAAACTAGCGGGCTGAAAGCTGATTGGCCAGTTCAATTCACAACGCCTTCTTAATCTTACGAAAGTACTTTCATATTTCTCAGGGGTTAATGTTTTATTTAGAGTACACTCTGGGGACACAATGTGTGAGGGCTATACCGTAAAATTACTTAGAGGTCATTGCCCAGCTTTCTTTTTAATCCCGAGTTTATAGTTCTACAAGCAATCTTAGTTTTATCCTCTATAGAATTTACCATTTTTTAAAGTTACTTTATTTTCATTATATTTCTCGGTTTAAAAAATGTTCATATTGTATTCAGCTTCATAATAAAATGTAACCTTTCGGTGTTTTGAAACTGAAAGCTAAATTATCGAAGGATCTGATGTTAAAGAATCAAAAATTTGTTATAAGAATGTTTAGAGAATTGAATAGACTTAACGACCTCAAAGGTAAAGATGGTCTCTCCCAACGCGTCCCAAACCTTCCATTTAAAATAGTTGACAGTTCAAACGAAAATAGTTCAAACGAATCCCAGATTGGACGGAAATTATGATTTCTCGAAAGTTGATTTCCCAAAAATTACATTTCAGCAAATTTTTAGAATCAATTTATGATTATGAAGGTATTCGCCAGCATTAAAGTAATTCATACATAGAGAAAGTAATGAAAGAACCTGATCCTATGATAGCTCAAACCAATATTTTTATATTCACGTACATGTATTTTTGTGAAAACCTGTGCGTATTACTGAAGAAATAAGTAATTTAAAAATTAATGGAACCAGATTTTATTCATTTACAAACACAATTTATTTTTGTGGTAAACGAATCCCATATATATATATATATATATATTTGCGTTGAAGAAGAAGGGAAGCAGCAGCAGCGGGCTGGTGCGGCTGTTGGCTGGAGCAGCATATATATATATATATATATATACATATGCTACATATATATATATATATAGCATATATATATATATATATATATTTCAACTGAAGAGGCAAAAAGTCACAAAGGCTTACTATACACAATCAATTACAAAAATTACTAACCTTTGCCTAAAAGAGCGTTAGTCCAAATACCGTATGGAAAATCATTTGTTCCTCTTTCTGGAGGTTCTAACCTACTCCTGAAAATTATTATTATTATTATTATTATTATTATTATTATTATTATTATTATTATTATTATTATTATATTATTATTCTCATTATTATTATTATTATTATTATTATTATTATTATTATTATTATTATTATTATTATTATTTTTATTATTATTATTATTATTATTATTATTATTATTATTATTATTATTATTATTATTATTATTATTATTATTATTATTATTATTATTATTATTATTATTATTATTATTATTATTATTATTATTATTATTAACTTCTCACATAACAAAGACGTTGAAAACCCATGACAGCAAAGTGAGAAACAAGGTGGTCGAAATAGTGCTCATCTAACTCTACTGTAATACAAGATATTAAAGGTAGATTTTAAAGTATGAAAAAAAAGTGTTTAAAAATCTCTAAAAAATCTTTTATGTTTAATAAAACTTTTAGGTAGATCAAACGAAAGACTTCATTCAGGTGATAAAAATTAAAGCTAGAAATAAGGTGGAATGATTGCCTTCACTGGAATGAAATTGCGGGTAGAGATTTCCTCATTTATTTATTTTTTTTGTTTAATTGTTATTTAAATACCTTATAATTAAATGGCATAGCAAAGCCTGCATAATTTGGTTCCATAACTGGGCGTGGGTAAATTATCCCGAAATATGACGAAAAAACTGTAGTAGCAAAATCTGCAATAACCAACCGTGGACGAGCATATGCGTATGGACATACTGTTCCCTCAATTTCCTGCAATCGAATAACTTTTATAAATTAGGAAGTATAAAATAAACATCTTTTATATATACTGTATATATATATATATATATATATATATATATATATATATATATATATAGTTATATATATATATATGTTACAAGTTATGCAGTTAAGAAGGTTAAGCATAAGTTATATGTTATTGGAGTTGGGAGTTATATATATATATATATATATATTATTATATATATATAAGAATATGCTTTTGATAGCATTGCTGAAACAAATTGGAAACCAGCACACAAACTTTTACATGATCATTAATTCCTTCCGCTTAGAATAACAACTGTACCTGTTTCATGTGCTGCTAGTATACAGATCCTCAACTTTGAAGATCATCCATCATGATTACAGTTTTAAAGCTGGTTTCTACCACAGTGCAACGTTCCAGTTTCATTCCTCGTGTCTTCTTCACGATGGGGCAAAAATTTGGCAAGAGATTCGATAATGAAAACCTAAAAATGAAAGCATCGATATCACGACGCCAACTTGTGCAACGATACAAAATTCACACATCATCAGATTTTTTGTAATGTATGGTCGATGGCCGAAATCGCTGCGATCGAGCATCTGTTAGACCGAAGATCTTTGCCAGGTATATATATTATCCGGACGTTCGTAGAGATTTGCTTGGGCAGGACAAAGATTTACTAGAAGATGTTAAAATGGCAGTTTGAAAAACCTTGGTTTATGCACAAATGGGGCTCCTCACCACACTTTTTATTTTGGTCACCGATAGTATCTGGACGCTATGTTTCTAAACTGATGGATTTGTAGAGGTGAATATAATTGCATTCCCTGCTTGTTCTCCCGATTGCAACCTGCTGGACTATTTCTTTACGACAACTTGTGTATGGAACACCAGTTCCTACCGGCAACGTTCTTCTCGACCATATAAACCAAGCAATCGATGTTACAGGGAACGCACCCGGAATCCTGGTTCGTGTTAGTCAGTACATGGTCCAAAGATGCAGTCGTGAACTACACTACGAAGTCAATACTGACTTCCTCTAAAATATGTAAAGAAATAAGAATAATAATGTTTAATTCTCATAATATAATCATTTTCGTAACAATTTTTGAGCCACCTGACTATTTTATTAAACTTTCCTACATGTATCGCACATTACAGGAGTTGTATTGCACAGATGTGATATGCGCCATCCGTATGTATAGTTGTTTGTACGACATATCAATATTGTTGTGTATGCGTTGCAAACGAGATGTTCCCTCCAACGCTATCTACGATATATCATCTGCCATTTTAAACTTGTACCGTGTATCATTTTTATTCTATAGTTGGTACGAATTTCGAGTCTTTATAACTTTTTAATTGTGGATTTTGAAGCCATTTTCATAAATATTTTTTTCCACTGTTGGGGTTTGTTCAAGCACGAGATGTTTTTTTTTTTTTTTTTTTTTTTTTTTTTTTTTTTTTTTTTTTTTTTTTTTTTTAAACAGTTGTTATCACCACTCGCGGCCAGAGCTTTATTCAAAGAAAGGGTGTTTGGTCAGGAAAATTTGGAAATTCCCTTAATATATATATAGTATATATATATATATATATATTATATATATATATATATATATATATATATATGCTAGTTAGTGCTGAAATATGTTATGCTATATATATACATATATTAAGGTTGGTTGTTATTGGTTGAGAGCAGCATATAGCATAGTTATTATTACATATATACATATATATATAAATACATACATACTGATATGTTATTGGCTGTTATATATTATTATATTAATATCATATACATATTGGTTGGCGCACATATATGATATTATATACATGATACATATACAAAATATTAAAATATATATATTATATATATATATATATATATATATATATATATATATATATATATAAAGTTAAATTAATTGCACCTCCTCCCTTTGATTCAGAATATTATATATATAATATATATATATTTTTTATATATTAATATATATATATATATATATTATATATTATTACATTATATGCTGGTTGCTATATATATATATATATATATGAATATATATTGATATATATATATATATATATATATATATATATATATAAGAGGTGACTCCTACACTCTTGCTAATCGTGCTCAGCACAAGTTAACATTATAGAAATGATCGATTATTGCAAAATTCCATATTGTTAGAATAAAATTCTCTTATTTATTTATTTATTTTTTTTGCGAAAGTTGGTCAAATAAATGAAATTATTACATAATAAATATAAAAGATTATGCAAAATTGAAACGAAAAAGGTAAGAATAACCGCTATTAAATAACGCTTTTAACCCATTAAAAATGGCGGCAGTTCGTGCCCAAATCGAATAGCGGAGATGGTGTCTGTGAATTTAGAGTATAATATTGTTTATAAATACTATGTTTGCAAATAATATGTTTAAATACTATACATAATAAATAATAATTTTATAACAAAGAATATTTAATAAAACAAATAAATTAATAAAGAAATTACTAAAATACTTAAGAAAAATGGAAGAAAAAGAATAACTTGAAATATTATTATAGTTAATCATGGAATCAACTATAAATTAAAGAAAACGTTTTAGATAGGAATAGCTCAAGTATTTAATATATATATATATATATATATATATATATATATATAATTATATATATATATAAAGGCTATATATATATATATTATTAGCATATATATATATATATATATATATATAAAAATATATATATATATAATATAGAGAGAGAGAGAGAGAGAGAGAGAGAGAGAGAGAGAGAGAGAGAGAGAGAGAGAGAGAGCAATTTGAGAAGAAAGTATTGTTCGGAGTCCCTGCTGAAGTCTAAATATATATATATATATATAGTACATATATATATATATATATATATATATAGCAGCATAGCAGGCATATATATATATATATATATATATATATAAGCATAATGTAGTGTACAAACGTTTCTTTGAAGCTGTCCCGAGAGGCCGTCAAAGGTTCCATTTTCATATCTGTTCCCATACAGTCCGTTTGGAGAAGGAACAATTTTATAGCTGTAAAAATAATAATAATAATAATAATAATAATAATAGTACACACACACACACAACACACACACAAACATAATAATAATAATAATAATAATAATAATAATAATAATAATAATAATAATAATAATAATAATAATAATAATAATAATAATAATAATAATGGTCAGCGTTTAGATTGTCCGTCATATGTATCTTAAAAACTATTAATGCTACAGTAAAACGGAATACATTTTTGGAATCAGCGTAAAGAGTTAGTCCTGGAAAACTTTTAAAAAATAAAAAAAGCGATTTTAAAAAAAGTTAATAAAATGTAGAAGAGTAATTTTAAACTTATTTTAATTAACGTAACCTTACGTTGCCCTTTAAATAATGGGGGGTGTTTAAAACTAAAGAATACCCAAGGGTATACCGCCCCGATGGCAGTCGGGGTCTCTTGGCCTTCCGGGGAAAGACGGGGTAGGATGCCTCTGGATGTATCCCGGAACCCCCCCATGCTCTTGATATTTGGGTCGTGCGGGGTTCCTCTCCGCCCCGGTATGGAAAACATCCCCCTATGTTCTGCTGGCTCGATCTCCCTGCAAAGCCGTGTATATATATATGCAGAGCATATATAGCAGCATATATGCTACAGATATTATGCTGCTATATATATAAGGGCAGCATATATATATGTACATATATATATAGTATATATATATATATATATATATATATATATATATATATAATTTAATTTGTGCACGTGTAAAAGATTTTGCGATTCAAACCCCGTTACAGACCCCGTTACAAATTTATGACCCCGTTATAATGAACTGTTTTTAGAGATTGCAGATTTTTTGATAGAATTTACCATTTAACACGAACATATTAATTGTTATTTATTACTCATTTATTACATTAATTATACTTTCCATGGCTAACGTTTTACGCTGCTACCGAAAATGTATTCCTTTTTACTGTAGTATTAATAGTTTTTAAGATACATATGACGGACAATCTAAACGCTGGCCAATAATAATAATAATAATAATAATAATAATAATAATAATAATAATAATAATAATAATAATGAGTTCATTACCACTACGTCCTCGCAGACAAAACTGTCGTAAGGCATGTAAATCGCAAGAATTTTTTCGATATTCCTGTGGGCAGTCAGATCCTTTCTGTAGAGCCCATTATTCGGCAAAAACAATGAAGATAAGTTAAGTTTTTAACCTTCGAACTTCGAACGTAACGCCGACGCAGTCTATTTAGGAACCTTCGTCGCAGATAACTCGTTTTTCTTTTAAGCACTTCGCAAACCGCTTTCAGTTTCTGAGGTAAACCTTAATCATTTCATCAATATCATGGAGGTAAATTCTGGTCTCACCTTAGAAAAGAACGGCACTCTATAGCTCCCACAGTCAATCCACATGTTCATGTCCAAAATAAAGCAGTGGCTGTTGGTGTGCTGGTGTCAATTGTAACTCTTTTTGCTGGTCAAAAGGAAATCAATTATTTATTTGCAGCATTCATTTAAAATTAGTCATTCCTTGTACGCCTTGGAGCTGCTTTTGTAGTCACACACAAGTGAAATAACGGTTGCGCTAGGATCTTATTACGATGAAGCGGTTATCTTGAGGCTCGTTGCCATACCTTTTTCTGATCTTGGTCTCTCCTATTGTATTCAGCAGTCTCCAGAACCCTTCAGCATACATGACGAACAACCGAACGGCATAAATTGCATTGTCTTGCTACAACACGTTGGCAAAGCCCTGTGCAAAAAAAGCACCAACTTAAGAGGAGGCTCTAATTGGTTTCAGGTCCATGGGAGTCCTGATTGAAATTATTATCAGGGCGAAGGGAGAGATAACACGCGTTATTAAAAATAAATTTTCGTTCATTATCACCTTCTTTTCTATTTGAAAATCCAAATATTAATCAGCTCCTTTTTTCCTTTACTTTCCTCACTTTCCATAGCTACCCTTGCAAACGGTTGAAATGTTAGCTGTAATGCCCTTATAATGGTTCCTTATAATGGTCCCAGTGGCCTTTAAACAATATATTTTTTGTAATATATTACATCATAAGATACTTAGCTTTACTTAAAGTTAAATGTTTTTTTTCTTTTTTTTACCATCACTCACTGAAATGCCCTTTTCAAGGGGGAGGCAGAAATAATAAAATGTAAGGAAATACACTCATACCCAAGTTTGAAAAAAAGATTAAATACTACAGGAAAACAAATGATGGCAAAAAGTTCCGCAAAATAGAAGTGGCTGGTGGAAAGCGGGAAACACCGCAACGACTGAGTCTGAGGTTTCCAAACCTAGCGCAAAATTCATGCGAGGGCAAGACACCTCTTGTGCTACGAGGGTGATGCAATGATGATGGAATACGAGAGGTCAATTCCCTTGAGCATATGCCGTTGGAGTATTTATAGAAAAGAGATAATGCGCCAAAGTCACGTCACAGAGAAAGAGAGTCAAGGGAGTTAGAAAGTAGAGGACAGTTTATTAGTCTCTTAGCCTTAGACTCAACCCTATCAAAAATATGAAAGGAACAAGAGCCCCCCAGATGTGAAAATAGCACTACAAACTAAGGGGGATAAAGCTATTAGATAACTGTAGTAACTAAAAAAAATTCTCCTTAACCTAAAAAGAACCCCAGCTTCTTTAAGGCCACCTAATCAACCATTATGAAATGATGTTCTGAAGACAAATTGCTGTTTATGTTCAGACAAAGATTGTTCATAATAGGAGATAGGAAAGTTGGCAATTTTTGAGAGGGAGATGTAAATTGGAAGATCCAATATTGGAGATTTTGGGACCCCATTTTAGCCCCCCCCCCTAAAAATGGACATAAAATTCTTAATTCGTATCAGCTCTGGGGAAAGCAAACGTGCAGTTACATGCTGGAAAGCTGTTTCAGCATTTTCATTTTTTCAGAACCTATGTTTTTGACATTTTTTCGTATCAACTTCTACAATTTTTCAAAAGGACTTCAAACTTGAAATATGCATAGATTGGTCCATTAGGCACAAAATGCACGAATTAGTTTTTTGATTTTTTTAAAAATTGTGCTCAGCAATTAAAAAAAAAAAAAAGTAGGTTTTGAATTTCGACTTTGTTGGACCCAATTTTCAAAAAATTAAAAAACTAATTCTTGCAATTTGTGCGTAATGGACCCATCTATGCATATTTCAAGTTTGAAGTCATTTTGAAAAAAATTGTAGAAGTTGATACGAAAAAACATAGGTTCTGAAAAAAATGATATTGCTGAAACAATGACTACAGACAGAAAAACACCCGAAAATGACGTTTTAGAGGTTAGAAAAAGCAGCGGTTTGCTTATTTCCCTATGAAAATTGTCTGAAAGTTAAGAATTATATATCCATTTTTAGTTGGGGCTAAAATGGGGTCCCAAAAGCTCCAATATTGGATCTTCCCCTTATTTAAAGAGTTGAATTTTTTAAGTTAAATCTTAAAAGGTTGCGCTGATCCAACCGAGAATTCCCATCCAGATCCGCCAGAATAGAATCAGAAAGCTGAAGACGATAGACAACTCGGGAGCAAAACAAAAAAAGGAGCAGATCTGATACTGAATGGAAAAATGGAGAGTTGAGTCATCGGCATAATAATGAATAGAGTTCGAAACTCAGCTGAGGAAATCATTAATGATAAGTAATAATAAAGTTGAAGATAGAACTGAAGCTGAGGAACGCCACAATTAACAAGAAATGAGGAAGCAGTCGATCAGTCAACAAGTTCTGATGTGAAGCAAACAGAGGGAAAACTTGACGTGAGTAAGCTAAAAGGAGAAGGAAACCCAAAGGAAGGAAACTTAGAGAGTATTTACGCTTGCTATACCCTGTCAAAAGCTTTAGATATATCAAGGGACAACACACAAGACTTCCCATAGTCCCTAAGGGCAGAAGACCATATATATAAGTGAGATAGTAAAGTATGTCACCAGTTAATCTCGAGCATCGAAAATCATACTGATGATATGAAAGAAAAGAATGAGACTCCAGATGATCCTGGAAATGAGAGTTAAAGAGAGAGTTTCTAAGATTTTAGACAGAATGCATATGAGAGCTATATGACGATATTAAGAAGGAGGATCAGAGAGACCATCCTTCTTCAAAATCGGTTGAACATATGAGCGCTCCCACCAGTGATAAAAAGTATTAGTATTAATTAAGGCATAGAGAGTAGAGTTGAACGAGAACAGGCGCCAGCTAAAAAGCACAATCTCTCAGAACACGGGTAGGAATGCCATCTGGACTATTAGCATTCTTGTCATTCATCTCACAATCCCCATGCACCTGATCATGTGTAATCACAGGAAGATACATGGGACACCTAAGAAGAGAAGTAGGAGGGGTGGGTACCAGAATCGTCCAGGGTGGAATTACATGGAAGAGAAAGACTGAAAAGAATAAAAGAATAAGAGGAGGAAAGGTAAATTTGCAGAAGTTGTTAGGGATGTTT
>JABUQX010020030.1:35000-55492 GCA_015478945.1 Trachelipus rathkii
CCACATGGCCAAACGATCTAAACATACTTTCATTTGTTCTTTTTCTTTTATTCCCTTTTTTTCATTCCACCAACATTCGTAATACGTCATTCCTGCATTTTAATCAATTTCTTTTCCACCTAACACGCCTCTAGATTGTCCACATCTGAACACCCTGTACTTTAGATCTATACCTCTTATTCCAGACCATAGTCCTTACTACTATACATTAACACAGGTAACAGCTTACCATCACGCAAGACATCTAGCGCACTCAAGACTTATCTCTTTACATCCACCAAGGATTTAATTGCAAGCCAGCCTCCTTCCTGCAATTTCACAACTTACCTACTACATCTCGCTCATCCGTTCCCCTTTTCCGTCCACATATAATATTAGTATCTACTCCACTATATATATATATACATATTATATATATATATATTTATATAATATATACTATATATATATATATATATATATATATATAATATATATATATACTATAATATATTATATATATATTATCTCCTAAAATTTAAAACTCAGTCCTTGTTCAGCTGCCTCATCCAATCTAGCAATAAGCTTCACCACCGACGGACTGTCCTCACTCGTAAACCCTAACCTTACTGCTTATCTACGTCTACTTTAAAACCCATCCTTTTACACACATAACCCTCCAAATCTTTCCTACCAATCCTCTCAAAACTCTCTCTTCAGTATTCACCTCTTACAAAATCCAATTATATAGGCGACTATATATATATTATATATATATATATAATATATATATTATATATATATAGTATTATATATATATATACTATAATATTATTATATATTAGTATATTATATATAATATATGAGGCGAGATGGTAAATCATTGGATTTGAACTAGTATATGTCAAAATGTTAATTGGGGGGTCATAGCTCCGAGGGATTGGAGGATCGGTCCAATATTAGTCAAACTTTATATTAGGTAAGGGGGAAATATGCTAACTAAAGTATTATAGGTAATTGTATTATTGAGTTAGTTTGTAGGGAAGATCATATGTTGAATATTTTGGTCGAAAAGAGTGGGTGCATGAGTGAAGAACTAATTGGGGAAGAATAAGGTGCGTTTAGAAGTGGTAGAGGATGTGTGATCAAATATGTACATTGAAGACAATGATTGGATAATGAGGGAAGGAAGAATAAATTTGTAATTTAGGAGAATTTATGGATTTCCAACAGGCGTATAATAGGTTAATAGGGAATCTATGGCAGGTGTTAGTGGAATATGGTGTTGTTGTTAAGCTTCTGAATAGAATCAAAAAGTATGTATATGAGAATAGTGAAGCGTGTGTAAGAATAAATAGAGTTCAAAGTGATTGTTTTAATTATAAGAGCGGAGTGAGACAGGAATGTGTTCTGACTCCTTGGCAATTCAATTTGTATATGAATAGTGTTATGAAAGAATTAGAGGTAGGGGTGACAAGGAATAGAGGTGTTAAGAATGATGGAGAATGGAATGAGTGGAGGGTGCCCTACCGTTACCTTATATTGAGGATGATTTGGTTTTTGTGTGGCGAATCTGAAGAGAGTTTGAGAGTGACTAGTAGAGAGATTTGGTAGTGTGTGTAAAAGGAGGGGTTTGAAAAGTAAACGTAGATAAGAGTAGGTTATGGTTGTGAGTGAGGACAGACCCTCAGTGGTGAGTTATGTTAGTGGTGAGTCGACTGGAAATAAGTGTCCTGAAATTTAAATAATTTTAGGATATATGTTTGAATGAAAAGGGGAGCGGATGATGCAGAGTGTGTAGTAGGAAAATTGCGAATGGCACTAAGGTGGCTGGTGCAGTGAAATTCGTTGGTGGATATAAAGGGACTACGTTTTGAAGTGCGCTAGGGTCTTACATGAGGGATGTTTTACCCCGTGGTTTTAATGTATAGTAATGCAACTATGGTCTGGAATAAGGAGGTATAGACATCTAAATTACAATGTGTTCAGATGGACATTCCTAGGGTGGCGGGTTAGGTGTGAAAAGAAATGAATAAAAATGAGGAAATGAACGTATTAGAGAGTTGGTTGGTGTGGAGATTGGGGTATAAAATGAGAGAATAGAATGAACTCTGGGATGGTTTTGGTCAATGTGGAAATGGAGGATGGCAGACTGGTCGGTAGACGGATGTATAGTGGGTATAGTGTTGGGAATCGACCGGATGGGAGACAGAAAGAAAGGTGGAATGAGTCAAGAAAAGGAATGCTTGGAAAGAGAGAAAATGTGAGTTTGGCAGAGGCGAGACAGAAGGTGCATAATTCAGAGTGAGACGGTGGTTTTGTGCAGGAGAATATGTTGTACCCAACCTGGTCCAAGGAATGAACCCTCGACATTGACGAGGTCATTAGTTGAGGGTCAATCACGGGTCCCCGTGAAGCTCTAGGGTGATTTTCTGACTGCGACGATGTTCTCACTACATTGGCTTATATAAGGGGGCGGTTTAATGCTGGGCTTGTCTTTTCTATCTTGCTGTCATATTCTTCTAATATTTTTATGTTTCCGGTATATGTTACGCCAACCTTGCCTCCAGTCCCTTGGGGAGATAAGAAGGGTGGTGATGATGATGAATGTATAATGACTGATGATGATCATTGATGATATATATAAATTATATATATATATATATATAATATATATATATATATATATATATATTATATAACTATATATTTATATATATATAGATATATATATATATATTATATTATTATATTTATATATATAATATTAGGTATATATATATATATATATAGTTTATATATATATATTATATATTATTATAAGTATATTATTATATATATAATATATATAATAGTATATAGTGTATTATATATATAATATATATTATATATATATTATATATATATTATATTTATTATATATATAATTATATATAATATTATATAGTATATTATATATTATATATGATATATATATATAATATATATATATATATATATATATATATAGATCAAGTTTTCATAAAGTACTTGTACTTGTACTGGTACTTGTACTTGCAGTACTTGTACTTGTACTGGTACTTGAACAAATTCTAGAGTACTTGTACTTGTACTTGTAAAAATGTACTTGATTCTAGAGTAGCTTGTACTTGTACTTGTATCTTGAAAAAGTACTTGAACCCAACTCTGATATATATATATATTTATAATATATATATATATTATATAATCATATATAATATATATATATAATAATATATATATATATATATATATATATATTATATATACTCACTATATATATATATATTATTATATATCATTATATATATATATATTATATTCTTTCTTTATTCTCCCATTTCCTTTATCCCACTGCATGGCGGAAGTCAATGCGCATAACTATGCAACCAGGAAACAAGAAATAGATAAAGTAACAGATCATGGACCTAAATCGAAAGATAAAGCCCCCCCCACCAAAATCTTTTACCTAATATCCCTTACATGTTGTATTTAACGAGCCCGTCCGCATGTCAAAACACTCCATCCTTGGTCCTCTTCAAACATCTGTCGATGGAGATTCTCTCATCAAAACTCCGTTTCATTCACTTCCGTAATAGGATGCATCTTTCTTTTTCTCTGTTGGCCATTCTTAGTTTATTATTCCCTATAACTTGCACACCACTCGTTTTCCTCTCATTTACAAACATGCAATTCCTTTACGTTATGTCTCTTTTTGATCCGTCTTGGGGCTTAGTTCAAGAATCGGTAGCATACATTGGCTCTTTTTTGGTACTAATCTGTCTCAAGGTCCGAATATACGCTCAGCAGCTCTCCTTGTGCAGTTATAATCCCAGCATATAGTTTTAGAACTAAACCTGTCATGTAGAAAAAAGCCAAAATTGTCCGCAAAAGACTATATAAATAAGTTGCTTTATATGTGTAGGGGGTGCAGAAAGGATCGGAGTGTCCGGTTGGTTAAAATATCGATACACCGTGGTTATCTGTGTACATTTCTCTAATATAACCTTGCGTGCATGGTAAATGGGTATTTACAGACTATAGTATTAGAGGTTTTACTTGGTATAAGAGAGGCTATACTATATTATATATACCACTGAATAAGCCATTATATAATACCCGTATATTATTATTGGAGTGAAAGGTTTTTATTATTAATTAATATGAGTATAGTGACTCAATAATAAGAAATATCATCTAGATTGTTGAGGGCAGTAAGGACTTCTTTCTCCCGCCACACACCAGAGTTGATAACAGTTATGGTCCCGAGGCGATGAGTTAAAAGATATAAGTTATAACTAATATTTTAGCATCCTTAGGATATGAAATTGCACGGGTGTTTATTTATTAGTTACCCGTCATGTACTATGCGATCACCTCGAATTCGAGTCTGACAATCATTATGATTATAGAGTAGTATATACTAAAATAGTGATGGGTTATTATATATTATACTATATCTGAGGATATACACATACTAGAGGTAATACTAGAGGAAAAGGAGAATAGAAGAAAATGATTAACGGTTTTTCAATTGTATGCTAAACTGAATACTCCTAGCTATTCAACTACTACTGGACTGAGCGTCATGTCCCTGACTGCGTCGCGAACCTGAAACATTTTTGAAACTTTTGTGCCCATAATAGGTAAACCATCTGAGATAAACCTTTAAGGATTGAAATATAAATAATGGTAGTTGTATTTCCTTCCGCACTTAATATAAAAGAAAAAAAGTGAGTGTAATACTAATTCAGAAACAGAGTTGAAGAACAGTATTACATTTACATTTACATGATGAGTGTGTTAAGGACTTAATTAATAATTTATTATACGGTACTTTTCTTTCAGCCGTCTTCTTTGTGATCATACTTAGACAAAGCATTGTAGAAGACAAGTACCAATTCCGATATCTACGTTTTCAATAAATTTTCTGTAAAATTCAAGTTACATTATCTATACATATTCTTACATTACTCAGTACTTATACATTCATATCATACATACACTTATTCATACATTACAGTAACATACTTGATATTATTAAATTATTTGTACGACGCGCCTTCTCATCGTAGTAGCACTGCTTAGTATCCTATACTATAGGGCACTTCGCTATTACTATATACTCTATATCTCACATCACACTCACACGTATTCACTATTATACTCCTATCACTCCCTCTATATTATCTTTATATATTAATTACTATATATCTTTTCGTACATACTATTCATATCAGTATCTATATCTATCATTTACTTAGCTCTATAATACCTACTATCATCCTAATACTACTATTATTTATATATATATATACTTATTAATTATATATAGTCTATCTATATATAATCACTCCACTTACATACACCTTCTTACTTATAATACTCTTAATATTTATGTTTCTTTTCTAGTTATTTATCGGTGCTCATTACGTTATTAGTGCTATATATATATACTACTGATTTTTTATATGTTATTGTTTTCACTCATAGGACTAATCATCCGCACGTACTCCGTTTAACGCCCCGTATACTTTCTTTTCCTAGTACATGATTATTAACTCCACTTACTAGATATACACACACTATTACTTATAGTACTCACTATTACCTCCTCCACTCTCTTATTACATACATTTCCTAGTTATACTTACCTACGATTATTACTATAATCATATTACTATACTATATTTATTGTATCCTATTAGTCCCTACGTCTACTCACACTACTTACTACTACTATCACTGATTCTACACTAGTTCTACGTGTTCATACTATTTATCGTATCCTTTATTCATATGCTATATTGCTACCCTCATTACTAATATTAGTTATTTGTCTATCTATCTCTATTATTACTATTAATATCTCTTATATAATTTACTATACTATCGTCTTAAAATTTAAAATCTACTATAAATTATTACTCTATTTTATATTAATATATTTATATACTATTTATATATATGAATATTATAACTATATCTTTATCATATATTTCTATTACTATTATTCCCTTCACTAGCTATACTATATAATCCTAATCATTATCATCTATACCTATATATATTCACTATATAATCTTATAATCTCTATTAGTTATTATATCTATTCGTTTATTCAATGTTCACTGTTGTACTTACATACATTATATCTGTTCTTTATAATTAATACATATATCTATTCTCTTCTCATAATATACTATATATATATATTACTATATTTATAATATATCCTATATTCTCTATTATACTCTATCTCATAGTTATCTATTCTTATACAATAATTAATATCTTATATATTATATATATTATACTATATTATATCATATTATACTATTTACTATATTTATCTATATTATATCTTAACTATATCTCTTTCTCGTCTATATATATATCTATTTATATATCTTTAACATATATATATTATAATAATTATAACTATATTAATACTATTATATAATATCTATATATAATATATTCAGTGGTCGTATACATAGGATATAGGCTCAGTATATCGGTAAGCTCCTACCAATTATTTTTTGTAACGTCCTTTTTCAATAAAAACATCATTCAAATGTATAAGTATAACTATAAATTTATTAAATACTATTTTTTTATGAAAGCGAAAAAAAGAAACTGATATTATATAAAATATAAATTTAAAGAAAATGAACAATCTGCATTTGCATATTAAAAAGCAATTATAAATATCATTAAATCATTAGGAAATTTTCCTTTGCTACTCTGTTTAACTAAGAGTAAAATTCTAAGCTATGGCGTACATAGATCTTTCGTATTTCCATATAATAAATATATCAGGCCAGCCAGCCATCAACTTACCTTGATGATCACTTTAACGAACGAAAAGATACGAAACTTTCACGGGATACATCGAAACATTCTCTTCGAGCTCAACTGAAAACGAAGATCCCACACATACAATTTAAAATGTGAATATAGAACCATTTTACTTCGATATTCTCTCTCTCCCTCTCTCTCTCTCTCCTAACTCTATATTCAGAATACCTAGTATATGCAGGTAATAGTAGTATGCCGTATTTTATACTTACTAGTAGATCTAACTCTATCTAGAATATTTAGCAATATATACCCAAATAGTGGTGTAGAAATACATATTATATCAAGTATAAAAGTATAGGTACCTCACCAGCTTCGTCTATACCTTTATCATATCTATCATACTCATACCTATTTATAGCTGAAAGATAAATACTTATAGTCGCAGTCAGTATAATATAATAATATACACATATCCCTACCTATATATAGTACGCTTATCCATAGGGACATTCCTAGCGCACGGATAAATGATGAACATCTTGCCATCACCGTACGACCATCTAAGTAAATATAGAATCTAGTAGTACTACCTTCACGTACACACATAGTATGGGGTATTTTACTATATGTTACCATAATTTAGTGATACAGGTATTGGTATAGCTACACAAATACCATATTCTCTCTCTCACCACACTAAACATATCATTACAATACTACTATATATTCTACTATCCCTGTATTATATATTAGTATATAGTGTACAATAGTATTCTATTTCTTCTATCGTACTCTTACCCTAACGGTACTGTCTATCCTTTCATGGAGTTTAGTTATTACTCCGATTATATTTACTTTCATACGTAACGAGTAATTCCCAACTTTTTTTTCGACTATTTCAAGGCAAAAGTGCGAAAAGGTTGGCTCTCCAATTAAGTTTATTTTTTTATTCTTTTTTAAGCGAAAGAATATCCACATGATTAACTCCGCAAAGCTATAAACGACTCAGGGTCTCTCGCCATCATGGGGGACTACGGGTGCAAACTTCGTCCCCCCTCCTGTCCAGCCGAAGTCGGCTCGACCCCTTAATAAAAATAACTAAAATTTTTTTTTTTTAAATTACCAATAAAAATTAACATGATAAAATAATTAGCATAACATGTGGCTAAACTATTCCGCTCGTTTCCTCATTGGAGTTTTAAGCTAGACACCTTAACACTGCATGGGCTGCCACCAGTAGGATTGCTGCGCATGGTGCTGATTCTGTATGACTGTTTATGATAACTTCCCTTTTTAAATTCCGCACACAGTAGCCTATATACTAATGCCACTTATACCTAACTATATATATAATATATATATCAATCCTGATGTTAAAATCCACGTGATATATATACCGTTAATATATATTGTACCCTCATACTATTACTATACCTAATTTATATACCCTTATATTATATCCTACTAAATATATACTTTGATAACTATACCTATAAATATATATCCATTAATTTATACATATTTTAGTGATTATCGTAGCCGTCAACTGCGGTTGGAGAACGGACGCACTTAAAAAATGAGCTCGGCAAATAGAACACCACGAGAAGATCCTAAGATAGCAAAGGTAACTAAGAGAAGGTACCAAGAACTACAAGACTCTTGCAACGAGGGATTAAGAGTTTGAGTGCTGGTGAAGGAGATGGTTCCCGAGAGACAAATTTGTTTCACACATATATGAAACTCTCTTACGCAATAAGTAATTACAGAGATATATCTATTGATATTTAAAATTTAACACAAAAATAAAAAATTAAAATCTATTTCTATACATTATAATATAACGGAGGAGCACCAAAAATTTTTCAATGCTTGATTCTTGTTTGGATATAAAAGTTTAACATTAAGTTAAATAAATTGCGACCAATCATAATTTTGCACTTTTAAGTTTATTTATTATAACGAAATGATTTTTTCGATAATAGAAGAATCGTTGACAGTGGAGTCGGCTCGTAATCACAGCTCGAATATATATTATAACTAATCGCACTAAGTAATTAGTCTAATATATTAATATCTAAACTATAACTATATTTATATTATATATAGTTAATATATTCATATATATATAATATATATTATAATATTATTATATATATATATATCTATTAATATATATAATTAAGTAAAATCTTTATACTATTATATATACTTATCTATACATTATATACTATATTACTCATATATTAAAGTATAATATGTTTTTCTAAAATAGCGTCCGCTAAGCTCAGCACAGCTGTTATGTAGTGCACTCACCGCTCGACCATAGCAAAAAGCTCCAGGCTTCGTCAATTCTGGTCCGGACGTCTTGAGATCGTGCTGGTTTACTCCTTCTTTGGCCTTCGTCTTGCTATTCAATCATACAAAAATTGAGCACGACCGAGCGCGCGCCTAGTTAGGAGTTTGCCCACGTGACGAGTGGTGGTGTTAACTGTTAAAATACAAATTAAATGATAATATATAGTATACTACTATTATTACTAGAGCTAGCTAAACTCTAAACACTTATAATTAAGTCCTCTTTTATTTATATATAGTATTGACTTAGTAATACTCTAACTAGTATATATATATATATAAATAGTATATTTTCATATATATATATTATACTATAACTTATTATATAGCCTGTAATATAGCCATTAATACTATAATGATATACATATATTATACTAACTCATACTATATATATTATATAATTATATAATATATATATAGTATATATCATGATTATACTATACTATATTTATATTATATATATATATATATATTATATGTAATATATAAGTATAATATATTATATATATAATTTTATCTATATCATATATAAATATCTATACTATAAATATACAATATCAATCTATGTATATACAATTCATCTAACAATTCATCCAGCTCATTCCACTCATCATCAAATCTTATCATCATTCATCATTCATCTCATCTCATAAAATCATCAATTCCATCAACTCATAACATCATTAAAATCTTTCCTACTCTCTAATCCTAAGACAATTGATGTGGGTTAAAAAGTGTGAGTCCATGACATGCACTCAAAAGCCAGAAAAAGTAGTCCACGAAGAATTGTATTTCACGCACAAGTCGATAAGCAGCTAATAGCCAGCCATCATCCCTCCCCCTTTATATCCTATTAGTGAGAACTCGCGTAGTCAGCAAAAATCCACCTCTACGAGCTTCACGGGAAGCCGTCGAACAAACCACCTCAACGATTATGGCATCTAATCTTCAGTCTAGGGTTCTATCCCTTAGCCCAGGTTGGGGCCACAACCATTACCCCCTCATGAGAATCTGCATTCACTTCTCATTATTGTTGCCAGTGTCTTGTCTCCCTCCTAACCAAACTCACATTTCTCTCTCTCCAGGCAATTCGCTCACTGACTCAATCCACTTTTTCCTCGGTCTCCACCAGCCGGTCGATTGATAGTACTAACCAACCTTCTTAACTCTATACTTTCCATCGCTTAACTAAACCGAACTCATCTCCATATCCTTTCTCCGTCCAAACCGATATCTCTTAAAACTCAATCCTCCATCATCTTTATCTTTTTTTCTATTATATTCTACATGAATTTACCACTTTCTTCTTTTCACACGCACACTACTCTCTAATAGCGTTCATGCCTCTCATTATATCCAATTCTTCTCCAAATCCTACACGCCCCCTAAGATCGTTTTCATTTTTTACTCTATAACCCACACGCATTGTACCCCTTAGATCATCAACTCTATTAACACTACAATCCATCTAAAAACAACTAGATCCAACATCAATACCCTCAGTGATTCTCAGTCGCGCTGACATCCAACACGCACAACGCGGCTCCCGCTATAGTCAGACGGACAACCACGGAAACGAGCTAGAGGAGCAATCCAAGTTCCACTTTCCAGCTGCCTATCATTTCACACAGACTTTTCACTACTAGTTGGGAGCACTCTGCATTCATCCTGTTCTCTTGTTTATGTCCAAAGCTGATATTCATAAAAATATTTAAAACTCAGTTAACCTTGTTCCAGTAGTTGCTCACCATCAAACCCCGATTACTGTGCTGTCGCTTCATCACAACTTCATGAACCCTTACAAAATCTCATATGCGTTCATCCCTTCAAAACCGACATCATCTCCTTTTACACACCTCTGCCATTTAAACTCTATATCAATCCTCTTCATCACACTCTTCTGTCAGTATTTCGCCACACACAAAACCAATATGTACAAATCCGATCATAATCAGTATAGGGTCCCTACCACTACTTCTAACTCTCTTCCAATTATTATTCACTAACCTCATCCCATATTCACGACTATTGGATTGCCAAATTTATTGCAGTTACATTACAACCACATCCCCGTCTCACTCCGCTCTTAATTATTTACACAAAATAACCTCATCCATCACTTTCGACTCTGATTTTATTCTTACACATCGCTTCACTATCGCAAACATACTTTTGAGTTCTCAGTGTCAGAAGCTTACCACCCCAACAACCATATACACTACACCTGCCCATAGATTTCCTATTTAATCCTAATTATACGCCGTTGAATCCTAAATCTCAATACAAATTAATTTCTTTTCCTCCTCATTATCCCAATCATTTTTTCAATGTACATATTTGGATCCACACAATCCTACCACTTCACGTCACCTGTATTCTTCCCAAATAGTTTTCATTCATACCACCTTCTTTCACCACCAAATATCACAATATTCTTCCCTAAACCTCAATAACTAGTTACCCTATAATTACTTAGTACATTTTCCCCTATAACTTTAATATAAAGGTATAATATTGACCTCTCCAATCCTCGAGCTATAACTCCCATAAACATTTGTTAATACTACTTCCAAATCCAATGAAAATCACCATCTCGCCTCTATATATTATATAATATAATCTATAAATGATATTATATATATATTTGATAATATATATTATATATCATATATATATATATATATTTATTTAATAATCTATATTATGGTTTTGTAAGGGTGAATCTGACAGGTTGAAGAGGTTGGTAAGAAGATTGATGGGTGTTGTTAAAAGGATGTGGTTTGAAAGTAAACGTAGATAAGAATAAGGTTATGGTTACGAGTGAGGACAGTCCCCTCGGTAAGTTATGCTAGATGGTGAGCAGCTGGAACAAGTCACTGAGTTTAGAATTTAGAGATTAAATTATATATTATATAATTATATAGTTATAATATATATAATATATATATATATATAATAATATTATATATATTAATATATATTATATATATATATATATATATAATTATATATTATATATTAATGTTGGACAGAGAAGGGACGATGTATGCCCGATGTCGAGTAAGTTTGAATTGGCAGAAGGAGGCCTGGGTGCAATTAAATCCTTGGGATGTAATAGAGACTAAGTCTTGAGTGCGCTTAGGTCTTACATGAGGTATGTTGTTACCTGTGTTTAATGTATAGTAGATGACTATGGTCTGGAGATAGAGCGTAATAATCTAAGTCATGTGTTCAGATGGCAAATCTTAAGTATTTGTTTGAGGTGTGAAAAGAATTGAATAAAAGAGGAATGACGTATATTAGAGTTTTGTCGATGGTATGAAAAAAGGGTTAGAAATAAATGACAGTAGTTTAGATGTTTGGTCACTGTGGAAAGAAATGATGATAAGTTCGTGGTGTAAGTGATTATAGGGTGATGTGTTGGGAATCGAATGCTAGGAGAACTGAAGAAAAGTGGACTTGAGTCGAGCAAAAAGATGTTTCGGAAGGAGTGAAATGTGACTTGGCTAGGGCGAGAAAATAGTGCATAATGAGGAGTAAATGGCAGGGGGTTTCGTGAGGTGGTATGGGTTGTGGCCATCTGGAACCCAATGGGATGAACCCAATTGGCGAAGAATGCATATGTGTCCGTCGCGGTCTCGTGAACCTCTAGGTGGATTTTCTGTTGCAGCGAGTTCCCACTATGGTATAAGAGAGATGGTAGGCTGGAGCTTTTTCTTTCGACTTGTGATCATATTCTTCTACTATTTTCTGTTTTGGTACATTGTTAGCTACTTAACTCCGTATCTTTGGGGACAAAGGTAGTTGATGATGATATTATGATATATATATATTATATATTAGATATATATATAATATATATATATATTATATATATTATTATTTATTATAATAATATAGTATATAATATATAATTATATATAATAATGAATTTCTTTATTCACTAAATGGAATTATTTAAGAACACAAAAATATAATTACATAGGAAATGATAAAAAGAAAAAAATATGTGCAAGTTAAATTCCATACAGTAACTGCAAAAGTATCGCACAAATAGTACAGTAGCAAAAGGCTCAGTACAAGTACAGATACAGTACAGTACGGTGGTTGAAAGCTGCAAGTACAATACTTACAATAACTCAAATGTACTTTAAAGTAAAGTAAAGTAATAAATTATTTTGAACCACACTAATATATATATATAATTATATATATACTATATATATATATATATATATATAATTATATATTTTATATATATATAAATAATATAATATATAATATAGTTATTTACTATATATTATATATTATATAATATATATTATAATTTAAAATATTATATATATATATATATATATATATTATTAATATATATATATATATTATATAGTAATATTTATATATATAATATATAATATTTATATATAATATATATATATATTGGAATAAAGAGAGTAGGAGGAATATTTGATTTGTGGAGAACATTTAAATATGCTGTATTAACTAATTTATGCGGAATGTTATATAAACTATTTTAAAATACGATAGAGGATCAGTTCCAAAGTCTTGGCGCCACCAACCCAAATCGGTGGCGAAGTTTTGGGGTCATAAACCATTAGCGCAAATCGGGGAAAAGTTTGGCGCCGACTCACCTAAATCGGTGGCCAAGTTCGTTGGCGTCACAAGCATCAGCGCAAATCGTGACGAGTCTAGAGACGCCACCACCTAATCGGTGGCTGAAAAATCTTTGGCCGTCAACAAAGTGTCAGCGCAAATCGGTGGCAAAGTCTTGGCGGCATCAACCCAAATCGGTGGCGAGGTCTTGGCATCACAGAGCATCAGCGCATATCGGTGGCAAAGTCTTGGCTACACGACCAAATCGGCGGCGATGTCTGGCGTCACAGCATCAGCGAATCATGGCAAGTCTTGACGCTCCAACCCAAATTGGTGGCGAAGTTCTTGCGCGTATCACAGACCATTCAGTGCAAAATTGTGGCCCGTTGGCGCCCACCACGTATACATTGGGTTCACCAGTTTTTACTCCTTTCATCATTTTTTCACTGTGTTAATTAACACAATTTGTTTTAGTGTTTGCAAATATATCGAACCAGTGAAAGTATTTTTATGAAGATGTGGGAAGTTAGTTTTTTCCACCAAACATGACTGTCAAAACTTCGCAGTGGTAAGATCGAGGATGACCTAACTGCTTTGATATCAGCTCGAAGAAGGTGAAGAGCGAAAAGGAAGAGCCGATAGACATCGAAATGCAGTGGAATGTTCTAGAAATATAGTTTACCATTAATATTAAGTATTATTATTATTATTATTATTTATTATTATTATTTATTATATTATATTATTATTATTATAATTATATTATTATTATTATTATATTATTATTATTTTTCAACGTTGACACTCAAATGGGATATGCCCAACGGGGAATATACTTTGATTCTGACAGCCCTTTGTCCATCAGCACAATAACGTACATTTACTTGTAGAAACTATATATATATCAATGTATTAGTTATTATATATATATATAATATATATATATTATATATATATATATAAATATATATATACTATATATAGTATTATATATATATATATGTATTATACTATATATATATAATTAATATTATTATATATATATATATATAATTATAATATATATATTATATATATAATATATATAATTATATATATATATATTATAGTAGTATATAGATATATATATAGATATTATATAATAACGGTTTATATATAATAAATTTATATATTATATAATATATTATATATATATATATTATATAATATATAATTATAATATATATATATATAATATACTAGTATATTATTTAATATATTATATATATATATATTTATTATAAATATATTGATCTGAGTATATTAAATAATTTGAATAACTATTTAATCAGGTAATGTAAAGAATGACAAGAAGTTGTGCACTGAAAGTGCACAACTTCTTGTCATTCTTTGCTTTTTATTATCACCTATTAAAGGAGTTCAAACACTGGTTGCATGGCTTCCTGAATGTTTTAAGAACCATGATTGATACTCTTAAAATTTAGTTTTTATAATAACAGCAAATGAGGATGTTATTTGCTAATTTATAATGTTAAAACTCTATGATCAGGAATCAAAAAAAAACTAATTCAGACTCGTATAGTAGCTTTCTTAAATAAGAATAAAAAATCTATTAACAGAAAATTCTAGAAAAGAAGAAACAAGAAAAAAAAAGCTTAAGGAGTTATTTAAACTTTTGTGTCTAAAAAAGTTCATTATTCTGCCTATTCTTTAGGTATTTATTATAAATTTATGAATCCTATAATAAATCAAGCTTTTAAGTTTAAAAAAAAAAAAAAGAAACTATGTATGTGTAAAAGTAAGGAGGAAGCTTTGAAGTTTGCAAAAAAAAAAGAATTTATAGTAAGAAATAGATATTTTTTACAACTTAGAAGTCCTATAATAAAAAGAGTCGTAATTTAAAGGAAGTTATGCGGGCAAGAGAGGTTCAAATATATAATTTGTATTAAGACAGATTTATCCTTGCTTTTAGGATTGATTTGAAGCAGATGGAAGAACTACTCGCAAATTTAAATTTAGAGTTTTAGTAAAGAAAGATGGTTGTACTCGGTTTAGGATTGTTTGTGTAATAGCTTGAATTTATCTCTAAAAAAAAAGTCATTATTTTATATTCGAACGATCATACGTACTACTACTACTACTACTACTACTACTCACTACTACTACTACTTTACTACAACTTATTATATGACTACTATACTACTAATCACTGATAAATAGATAATAATAATATATAATAAAGATAATATATATATATAATAATAAGTATGAAAGTAATTCCCCACTAATATAAATTATAACAAACTTCTCAAATATTAATAATCTTAAAAAATTGCACAAAATTGAATTATTATATATATGATAACATTATATAAGGTTGTACAAAAATTATATAATATTTATATATATATTATATATATATATATATATATATATATAACTATATATATATACATATATTTATTATATTATATAATCAAATATATATATTATTACTATTATATAGTATTTATATAGTAATATATATATATATTACTTAATATATATTAATATTATATAATAATTTAATTATATATCGTATCTCCGTTCATACATGTAGACGGGAAACCTACACAGGCACTTGGTGTTTATTTTATTAAGCTATTATGGGTCATTTGGGATTATGGTATTATACACTTTCAAACAAATATAATATATATATATAATATATATTTATACATACAATATTTCATAATATAATAGATTCTTATATATTTCTATTACGTCTATTAAATAGTTATAAATTATTTATAATAATTACAGATAACGGCCCGAGCCACTTTTTACCATGGTGCTCCTTCTCTCTCTATCTCCTAGTACGTCTCGCTTCTCATGCTTCTTACTCTTCTCTCTCTCTCTCTCTCGTCATCTCTCTCCTGAATTGCTATTTCTTCTATATATATTTATATATATATTTATATATAATATATAATATAATATATATATTATATATAATATAATATTTATATAATCTATATTATATATATATATAAATATATATATGATAATTACATATAGCTTAAAATAATAAAGCATTAAGTTCTCTATTCACATCTTATATTTAACAGAGAATGCAGCATCAAATAGTATACCTCTCAAAATGCCGAAATGGCCACAATGCTACACAATTTTATAGGGAAATTTCTCCCGTCGCAAATCTCATCGCTATTCGATTTGGCAAGATATAAGTCGCATTTTTTAATGGTAATTGAAAAATATAGTACATTATGTAATATGCTGATGATCTATCATCCTTTTTGTTTTAATTTACATAATTTTTAATATTTTTATTTTTGTAATTTTTTTATTCATTTGAGCAATTTTAGCAAACAAATATAAGAGAATTTTTTCGATATATATATATAATATATAAATATATTTTATATATTTATATATTATATATATATTGATATATTCTATTATATTATATATATTATATTTAATAGTATATTATATATTTATATATATATATATATTATATTATAGTTAATTAATATATTATATATATATAAATAGGCGACTTCCTAGTATACTTTTCTGCAATACGGCCTTCATCTGATTATCACAATCACACTCCCAGTTGAATATAACGAACTATATATTATATATTTATATATATAAATATATATATTAAATTTATATATATATATATGTATTATTATATATATATATTATATTAATATATATAATATATATTATATAGGTCTTAATTGAGTAGGAAACTTACAACAGCCCTTCTTCATGGATTTCGTTAATAAATACGGTGGTGTATACCACGCAAAATAACTTATTTGGAATTGTGTTGAAAAATTGTTAGTAAGAAAAATTATTATTTTTTATTTAAAATTACTTATGAATAAAAAAAAATTTAACGTTACTTTTAATAAAAAATGTAATGTTAATGCGTTAATTTTACTTTTCGGCCAATTATTCGTTACAATAGCACGACATGCAAGAGTCGAAAATCTGTTTTATCAATGTCGTCGGTTTTCCGCATGTTCTTGTTTTTTAATAAAAGTTAAATACCATCCCGAGCAAACTCAAAGATGCAAGGAGTCGGGGTCGTCTCGTTACCTATCCCGGTGGATGACGGGGGGGAACTTCGTCCTCCTCCCTCTGTCTTCCGTCGGGCTCGGAGACCCTATAAATGTGCCTACCGTTATAAAATCCATTGCCCATATAATTTCATACGCTGATTCAGCAATATGTGTTTTAGTTTTCTTGTACATCATCGTAGTTTTCGATATCATGCGAGGGTTTTTTGGTAGTTTCACCATATATATTATATATATATTATATATATATATATATATATATATATATATTATATGATATGATATAATAATATATATATATATATATATGATATTTATATATATATATATAGAGTAGATATAATATATATATATATATGATATATATAATATATATATAATATTATAATATATATTATTTATATATATATATACTATTAATATATATATAATATTGTTAAGTTATAATATAATATATACTAGATATGAGAGATGAGAGAGAGAGAGGAAGAGGAGAGAGAAGAGAGCAAAAATAATTTCAATATTACTACTTTTGAGTTGAGTTTTCTATTATAAACCTTTCTTTAATAGGACAACTAAGTTTTATGGGTTAGCTATTATATTCAAGTTGCTTGGCTTTTAATTATATATAGTAATGTTTTTTATATACTTATTTGTTATATTTTATTTAATTTTATTATTTTATTTTAGTTTTTATTACTTTCATTAAACATCTTGATATATTTATTAAATATTTCTTTTAAAATTTGAATTTCACGGAATATAGTTATCAAACTATCTTTTAAAATATTTTGTCCGCTTCGTTTGCAGAAGGCGGACCTGCCACGTCTTTTCAGAATAATTGGAAAATAGATTATTCATAGCGAATGATATCTTACACCTTTTGTTTAAATTTTAAATAATCTTTATATATGTATTATACAATTTTTCCTTCAATTGATAATTTTCCGCAAAAAATAATAAGAAAATTTTATCGTACTTAATTGAAATTTGAAGACAGATCGGATCGTTCTATAGTATGAATCATCTCGGGCTAAGACCGAGCAAGCCTAAGTTTAGCTAGCGTCTGATATACTGATACTATGTTTCGTGAACATAATATATTTATCATATATATAATATAATATATAAATATTAATATATATATATAGATATAATATAATATATATATATATATATATATATATAGTATACGTTATAATAATAATATAATATTATTCGCTGACTACGCTTAGTGTGTGTGAGTGGTGGTATCGTGTGTGCTTGTTTAAGTGGCTGTTCAAATGTCTGACTGACTAGACGTGACGTACTAAGTGGTCATCTTCAGCAAGGCTAAACCAGTCATCCGGAAGTTACAACCGGATGTTGCAAAAAATGTTGCAATGCAACATTTTACAACATTCGGTTTTTCGGCAATTGAAATCGTCAAATGTTGTTTTTGTTCCGGGGTAGGGGAAGCGCTTTTCGAAGTCGATGAGGCGCTTCGAAACCGCTGTTCGACCCAAGTCATGTCAAGCAGCTTACTTGATAAAGGTCCCAACTTCCGTAGGAGTTTTTTGGCGTCAATGACTGGCTTTCCGTCGTCTCCAAGTGGCAGGGGCGCGGTCTCAAGGTACGAGGTTCCGAGGTCGGAGATGCGTTTCGAGTGTCTCGATCTATCAGAGTAATCGCAGCGCTGAACGTTAGTCAAGGCGCCCCCTAAAACGCAGAAGTACGTTTGTCTCCGTTTAACAGTGGCACTGCACCGCGACATCAATGGCAAAAGTACCTTCTCTCAAGGTCGAAGTTCGAGACCGAGCGGTTTCGTAAGTACGAACCGATTCGTATACCTAGATTTTTTGAAAGTACTCGACTTCGAGCCCCCACCGCAATGATCGGAAATCGATTTTTGGATGATTTCCAATCGATTCTTTACTGCCAGTTACCAGATTGGCGTTTAAATCACTTTTTATGACGACCTCTAATTGTGAAATAACGTGCAAGACAATATAAATGTTATTCAGACTCATAAGCGTTGTATCTGATCTGGGCTATTATGAATCATTCGCTAAATTCATTCCACTATGACCTCGATAGCCTATGAATCTTGCTAATTTTTACTCAGAACGAAAGTAGTTGAATGGTATGTTATTAGACAGCCTAAACATATATTTCTCTCTAATCAGACAAATTGGATTAAAAATATTCTGGCTTCTTGTACCCAAAATCATCCTGGGAAAAAATATAAAAAATTTTACACATTGTACACTCTTTATTCTTTTATTCTTTTATTTCCTGGTTTCCCATGTAACGTTCCACCTGGGAACGATTCTGTACCCCCCTCGCTACTTTCTCTTCTTAGGTGGTCCCATATGTATCGTTCCTGTGATTTAACACATGATCGTGATGTCATGGGGATTGTGAGGATGAATGACAAGAATGCCTTACATAGTCTGCAGATGGCATTCCTTACCCGCTGTTCTGAGAGATTGTGCTTTTTCGTCTGGCGCACGTGTTCTCGTTCAACTCTACTCTCTTGTCTTCCTTAATACTAATACTTTTTATCAGTGCTGGGAGCGCTCATATGTTCAACCGATTTTGAAGAAGGATGGTCTCTCTGATCCTCCTTCTTAATATCGTCATATA
>JABUQX010020031.1:0-22500 GCA_015478945.1 Trachelipus rathkii
TATATATGTTATATATATATATATATATATATATAGTTAGTATATATATATATATATATATATGTATATATATATATATATTTATATATATATATATATATATATATATATGTTATATATATATATATATATATATATATATATATATATATATATATATATATATATATATATATATATATATATATATATATATATCTGGTTACCTGTGTTACCAGAGTGCAGGACGCTTGAACCCAACTCTTCTTTTGCACCCCACCAACCTCTTTTCCCCAGCATCCACCCATTTGGAAAAAGGTTATAAATATATTAATGCTTGAAATTAATAATTCTCAAATTATGCTTCAAAAACAAAAGCTTCTGAGCCCTTTCAGGAGATAGTTTGCTTCTCTTTTCGTCGTAAATGAGATCTGCACCGCTGAAGACTCTCACTAGCTACACTTGTTGAAGGGCATGCTAAGAATTCCCTGGCCACTTCTGCAAGATGTGGAAAACTTTCACAATTATCACGCCACCAAACCAGTAGATCTTTATCTGATCCCAAGCTTTTTTGCTTTTGATATTCTTCGATCAATGATAGTGTCTTTTGACACCTTTGAACAAGACTCTTCATCGCTGCTAGAAGCCAAACGAACGTTCATGGATTCAACAATGATATCGCTAACAGATGGTAATTGCGTGTCTGTTCCTGTGATCTTTTGCTTTTTATTGGCTGGTGTCATTTCTGCCTTTAGCAGAATTTCATCACATGGGCATCCTAAATTAATTTTATCCCTCTGTGAAACACGTGGTTCAAGAAAGTTGGTTTTGAATCTAGGATTTAAAAAATTTGCTATTGCACATGCGTCACCGTTTTGATGAGTTTGAAATCTATTATCTATTTCCAGCATGAGTGTTTCTGTCATCTTTGAAAGTCCCTTACTTTTAAAATATATATATATATATATATATATATATATATATATATATATATATATATATATATATATATATATATATATATATATATATATATATATATATATTCATGGGCGCCAGTCATGGGGACAAGGTAGGGCCATGGCCCCCCCCTAGATTTTCAACCTCACAAGAACTTTCCACAATTAATTTTTTTGTAAGATCACACGGTTAAACGATATATATATTAATGAAGAGTTATATATATATTTATTTATATATTATTTATATATATATATATATATATATATATATATATATATATATATATATATATATATATATATATATATATATATGTTGCTTGACTTTGGTTGGTTGCTCCTGTAACCCAGGAACACACTCCAGCAGAATACCGTGTAGCCCCAGCAGGGGTTCCAAGCACCCTTCTATGGATTTAAATAAGTACCGAGTTTCCAAAAGCAGTGCAAGATAGTCAGAGACTTGAAAACTGTTCTTGAGATGCCCTTTTTTCGGGGGACGAATCGTTCTAGTTTTAGAGCCTCCTGTACATTGTCTAACGATGACGCTGTTGTCGATGGTTCGATTCTTGCCGCGAGGAAAAAAATTTTCTCCGTCTTATTATTGCTAATTTGTCGCAACAATCCTGTTGTGACCATGTCGGTGTTGCTTGACTTTGGTTGGTTGCTCCTGTAACCCAGGAGCACCCCAGCAGAATGCCGTGTAGCCCCAGCAGGGGTTCCAAGCACCCTTTTATATATATATATATATATATATATATATATATATATATATATATATATATATATGTATAGCAGCATCCCCTTGCACAAGATATACGAGCTACTATATATGAAATGCCTATTTTTTTATCTTGAGATACTTTACGGCTGGAAATGTAGGGGAGGGCCGTGCCTACCCTGGCCCTCCCCACACTTGTAATGTCGCTTATGTATACCCCCCATCCATACATTCGTTGTTGCCCCAATCCGAGAATTGTAACCCGTTTGAAAATAATTCTGAATTGTAAGTATTTTTTTTTAAAAAGAGGTATTAAGACTTTAGATGCATAATAGCTTTTTATTTGCTCTATATCATAATAGGAATTGTACGATGAAATACTGAGAACTGTTGATGGGAAGAAAAGTTTGCAAATAGGCGTGGGAATCGAGGTAACTGCTTGTGTGCTTAAGAAATCAAACGAAGTAGCGGGGGTGGGTAAAAATATTTTTATCATCTGACTGACAAAGTAATACTGAAATATGGATAAGTTTTTATTTAAAAGGCCTAGGATTGAACAAACTACGAACTCATTTATTGGTATTTCTAGTAATGTTGATCCTGTTAATGATACTAAATTTAGTAGTGTTACTACTTGGGATATAATGTACCAAGAGGAAAATGTCCTGTATATTGGAAATAACATAATGGAAACCAATGTTAAAGATGAATTAAAGTTTGACTTATTAACGAAACCGTACAAACCACCAATTACGTACAATTTTAAAGATGTTGAAAAGGGAAAGAGGCCTTTTCTTTATGAATGGCTAGATCTGCACAATTCTTGGTTAGCGTATTCTAAAATATTGAAAGGACCGTTTTGTAGATCGTGTGTCTTATTTAGACCTTCTATTAAAAGAGGTATATTTGGCTCACTGATCATAAAACCATTTATAAAATATAAAGACATCCATTCAGGTGCTAAAGCCCATGTAAATTCAGAATGGCATAAAGATGCCTCAGTAGCAGCAAAGAATTTCAAACGAATAATATTAAATAAGCGTGTTAGTGTAACTGAACAACTGCATGTTGCTGAGCACTTATTTATTCAAAAAAATAGGCAAAAATTGGTACCTATAATTGCTACCTTAATATTTTGTGGCACCCATGATGTCGCTATTCGAGGTAGCACTGCAGATACCTGCAATTTTTTCCGAATTGCTTAAATTCAGAGTAGAAGCTGGAGATGTTGTTCATGTGAAACATTTGAAATCAAGCGGAGCAAAGGTCAAATACTCATTACATATGATTCAGAATGAACTTATATTTATTTGTGGAAAGTTGATATGTAATCAAATTGTGAATGAAGTATACAATTGTGAATATTTCTCCCTTTTAGCAGACGAGGCAGCAGACATATCCAGGACAGAACAGCTATCGAAGATTGTTCGCTTCGTTGAAGAGGATCTCATGTACGTGAAGTTTCTAGGCGTTTAACTCTTTCTTGAAAACTGAAGCTGAAGATATAGCAAGAACTATATTGTCTACTACACGATATAAATATGTTAAGTAAGCTTGTTTAGTACTTGGTTTGATGGGTGGTCCCCATGGCTGGCAAAGATATGGAGTTCAAAGTTAATTAGATCATACCGTAAATTCCAAATTTTTCCTTTGTCGTTCCTACCGTTTTAAGTTTAGTAATTTAATGCCTAAATCCCTATTCCAGAATTTCGAACACTGTGTTGGTAATTGTAAAACGATTTGTAAAACTTTTTCCGTTGAAAGTACGTCACGAAGGAAATTTTGCTAACAAATATTACCAAATTATTATGTCATGAACTCAAGATATCTGCCAGAAGTATAATATCAATCAGTATTTTTTTTAACATTTTAGCGAGGTATAAAATTATCAATTAAAAATCCTCTCACTGCTCCCGATTGTAACACCAAAATCTACACGAGCTGCAGCTATGTTCAGCTTTAATCAGCAGCAGAAGTTCTACATTTCTCATCTGTTTAATATTCATGACGAAATATAGTTCATATTGGAGCCTATGCAAATATTTCTTCATAACTAAGTTATAAAGTTTTTGATGAGGTTCATTGTCACATAGAAAAACTTTTTTAAATATTTTAAAAGCCGAAAGAAGT
This sequence comes from Trachelipus rathkii, assembly GCA_015478945.1. Classification (NCBI taxonomy): domain Eukaryota; kingdom Metazoa; phylum Arthropoda; class Malacostraca; order Isopoda; family Trachelipodidae; genus Trachelipus; species Trachelipus rathkii. The sequence goes on from JABUQX010020031.1 coordinate 3,790, forward strand.
GAAAATAATGAAGGTGAAGATTTTTTCATTACCACGTACAGTTTCCTAAAAGAATCCCAGCCTCAGGGGCATCAAAAGTTCTGCTGAGGATTGCTTCGGAGTGTCACTATTATAATCCTCACTTTGATTTCTCTCATTTCATTTCTGAAGTATCAAATTTTTTGAAACACGGTATAACATCTACCTTCTTTGCATTTGAACCCAGTTAGAATATAGAAATAACCAAATCAGAATTATTTAAAACAAAATGACTTCATTATAAGCTATATAACATTGACAACCTAATTGGTGAAGTAGAATCTTCGTTCAATTTACTGGAAGTGAATCAGCTAGGTAATAATAAATGAGAAAATGAAGTTACAACAGCAGTACTAAACAAAATCCTTTCACATTTTTTCCAGCAGCCCGCCAACCTATTCCCAAGTACTTTTCACATTTCACCAACCTACTTGTACATTGAAAGGTCGTTTAGTACCTTACGACGTGTTAAAACGTGGCTAAGGTCAACTATTTCCAACGAAAGATTAAATGAGCTATGTTTTCTAAGCATTCACGGGAAAAAAGATCAATTGAGATAAGATATAACCGATTTTGGGAAAGAAAAAGAAATATTAAATTCTTATTTTCAAAATAAAAAGGAGACAGAATTTAATAATATAAGACTTCTTACTAGTTATACTCATTTTGAAATAAACTTTTCGTAAATTTTGAAATATTTCATAAATAATTGGGCCTTATGTGTTGGATTATGTTATTTTTTATTATTAAAAACTTTGGTATACATCATTTATATATATATTATATATTTATATATATATATATATATATAGTATATATATATATATATATATATATATAATTATATATATATTATATATATAATAATATATATAATATAATATATATATATATATAATATAGGCTATATATATAAGGTTGACTCCAGGATCGAAAATCAATAAAATAAGGTAACGTAATTTTAATAATTTTTACGGTAAATAATTACAATATTGGTTAAGCTAACATAGATCTAACCTAATCTAAACCGAACTTACCTAATCCATAACCTAACCTAACCTAACCTAATCCCTAACCTAACCTAAACCTAACAAACCTAACTCTACTAACCTAACACCTAACCAAAAATATTAACGGAGTTCCAACCTCTTATAAATGTCCATATATATATATATATATATATATTATATATATATATATATATATATATATATATAATATATTATATAATATATATATAATATATATATATATATATTATTTTTCCCCCCTAAATTTTTCTCTAACGGCGCACATATAAATATATAATATATATATATAATATATATATATATATATATATTTATATTATATAACGATGATATACTCTGTAATATATTTACGATATTACCGCCGCTAACAATTAGGATGGATGAAGAGTTGTGCCTGGGAGGAGCATCATGATGATGGTGATATATATATATATATTATATATATATATATATATATATATATATATTTATTTATTTTATTTATTTAAGCGCATATCACCATTTCTCGCAAGGCTGCAAGGTGGTGTTGGTCGGATGATTGCTGATTTAAAAATATCACCACCATTCACGAAATAACAAACTGGTTAGAAGGGGGTTTTTCAGCCTCTTGCCACCAGACGAAGATAATTTCTTCTTATAATTCGAACGAACATCTTGTGAGAACGCGCTTCACTCTTTGTACATTCATCGTCATATGTAGCACGGTCGCACCTCTAATTAGCATTTCAAATAAAATAATTTCAATGTTCCATTTTGCAATTTCAAAAAATCTCGAAAAAAATAAATCCTATGTACTTTTAAATGAACTTGTAATAAGACACTAGCTTGTGTGAAATAGTTATACTGAGATTTTGAGGAAAATATTCAGACAATCCTATTCAGCTCAACAAGCACGCTCATCATATTCCGTAAAAGGTGAAAAGACATATTCAGACATAGCGTAGAGAGAAATTAATTTTATTGCAAAGCCACCAAGATATAAATTATGCTCTCTATCCCCTGAAAATGGCGAGAAATTGCCAATAATGATTTTCTGTTTACATGTACGCTTATCCTTCTCTCAGAGCTATTTCTCTCTCAACATGAACCTTTTAGTTCAATTGTATCTCTTTAACTACGAAACTTTCAATCTCACTCTCCTTATCCACTTTTATGGTCTTAATATCACACTCCTCTCTCGCTCACTCACGACACGTCGCACACAAGAAGTGACTGTGATCTGAAGCATTTATATCATTATTTTGGTTTATTATTATACTTTGTGAGTATATATATAACACTGGTAAACATGAAATATCTTGGACGGGGTTTCGCAGTTATAAAGCATGACACACTGATTCCAAAAATGTAATATTGTTTTTGCACATATAACTAATATCTGACATTATTTGGTAATAAATATGTATATGCTATGTAATAACACTCAATAGATATTTGTATAATTATTTTATTATATGATTTTTTATATCCACTTTTTCAAAGAGTGATAGTTGTACTAATCTACAATTATTGTGGAAATATATATATATATTAATATAATATATATATATATATATATATATATATTATATATACTATATATATTATATATTATATAATCGATTTGATTTTCCCTTGAGTGTAATATAGATGTATTTTACAAATAATATTACATTAGGATTAGGGAGAGGTATATGTTTGTATATTATTAAATTTAGGTAGTAATTCATATAAATATTTATTTAAATTATTAGTTATTTATTATTATTATTCTATAATTTATATAATATATATAACTTATGACAATAACGATATAGAAAAAAGCAGTGAGAATACAAAATTCTAAGTCGGAGAATGTACTCAATGTACCAATGTTTTTATTGTGAGAGATATAGGAGTATTAGTGGTGTCTGTTAAGCACCTACCTGAGTAAATACAACTGATTGCAAATTATGATTGGAGAGATCGTTACATACCTTTGTTGTATATTCACAAATCAAAAAATTTTGAGCTCCAATTGAAGAATATAGGAATATGAATTTATAAAGTATATCAGATCAAAGATAAAATCGAGGATGCTCACTTAGCAGATTTGATAAGTTAAGAATTCTCTCATAAGTTTAGACATCAATTCTGTAACAACTTTAAAAGTCGGACATATGTAATAACACATCATCATTTTCATACTAAGCTCCCAATACAAGTGAAGTGGCGGATGGGGCTCAGATTATAGATATTGAGTACTATATCTTTCAATATGTCACACCTATGTGTACTTATATCGCCCACCGCTTTTAAAGTTTTAATGACACATTTTAAACTTCTAAAGAGTCTCACATATTTGACACTCCGAGTATAGCCTGTTTCATCATCGTTTTAACTTACATTGCTCATCATTCAATTGTCACAATTTTATAGCTAACAAAGGATGTATATTCCAATCATCCGTGAAAGTGTCTCTTAAGGGTGAGTGCGTTAATAGTAAGCATAAGTGCATACCCATTTTATATCCCGATCACTAATATTGATGTGATCACCTCTCAATCTATTGATTAAAGAGATTATGAATTATATTGAGTCTTATGGATAGGTTTATCCTTGAGTAACTAATGTGAAGTGAAGTTACTACAACTAATTGTGAATATAGCATTTACCCTAAGTTAATTAACCTACACACTACCACATATCTCAATTGAGATATTGAGTCTTGAAAATACATATCTTACTTCACTGACAAAGAGAAATACACACTATCGTAGCTCACATATAGTCTAAACTTCACTCTATCCTTAGTAGTATAACAGTCATTTCAAGTGATATATATGTATATATAGCAATAGGTATATCAGCATTCATATCGAGTAGAGAGGATATGTCAGTTATATTTTAGTGAGTGGGCAAATCTCAACAATATTCACTCACCTAAGCTATATTATTTTATCTATCACTCATGAGTTACAGTCAAATATATAGTATACCATATATAAAGGTAAACGTATTTATGACTCAAATTATAATATATAGCGGAAGCTCACATTCCACCATTAATCATGGCCTCACATGAGTACTTCACAAATTGTTTCACATACTAAAACCAAAGTTTTATGTGTTATAGTGGTATGGTAAGTAGTAATGATAGTTTTCTCTCTGTACAAGTGTTATCACTATAGTACGATAGTTATACTCTAGATTACTCATACATATGGAATTATGTCACAAGGAGAGTTAATCTCATCGGTGGCATAATATAATTTACATAATTATGAGTAGAGTGAGTTACAGATAATGAATATAATCAATTAATTATATGGACTTACAGCAGGAACACAGGTAACTAATGATAATAAATATATATAATACAGAAAATACACATAGAGGAATATATTAATTAATAGAGAATATAGATAAATATACATGCCTAACTTGTGATAGCCTGTGTATATATTCGTGAGGATCATTCACTCCGTATCTATTCCTACGAGCAACAAGTATCCTTTAGTAGATGAGAAACAGCACTCATATCGATAGCAATCCCCTATTCGGAGAGTAACATGCAAATCCAGCAGAGAGAACATGAATCAGTAACACAACCGCCCACTTGCACTGCAATCGATAAATAAATCCCTAGAGTACTTGTGCCATGACTCTTTTTGCCATACTCTTGATCAGGCGCTACTCTAATTCCTTACTCGTACCAACGAATGGGCAAGATAGTTACACATTAAACCTATGCCCGGAATGCGCGAGAGAGTACAGCACCTAGCCGTGCTTATGTCAACAAATCCCGAACTGTTGTGTGAGAGAGAGCCCACAAAGGGCCTTCAATATCCAAAGACAGATTCCCAAATTTCGGGTGTTTGGGAATCCTTCTGTCTCAGAACGTAGTCCGTTTGAACATTTCTTATATGTTATTTGAAAAGCCTCACAAGATAATACCAATCCGACGTTATTTTTATTATATAGCTGTCTCTTGAGGGATAGGTTCATCTATATATAAACTCAAGAGTTGACGCTTTTACTTGTTAGGCAAAAGATCACGTCTATCAGTGTTCAACTTCTTCAGACGTCTCTCTCTCATTATTTCTGAGTAGTTCATTAGTTCAACTTATTACCTGCAAACTTAATTCTTCTGCAATAACTACATTCAGAATTTTATGAACGGATATATTCTGAACGAGTAGATATATGCCTCGCTTTATAACATTAGCTTCATGCACTTTTGTTTTCATATTAAAATGGTATTCGAGGCAAATCTTGTCAATGGTTAATCAGTGTAAGCATCACTCTTTATTGTATATCTATCCGAGCAACGTGTTTCGGGGTGTGTGAGTAAGTGACCAAATACAGGCTGTGTATGAACGACATGCAACTGTGAGTAGAGATGTACGAGAGGCTCAGTGAGTGACAATAGGCGAGTTTGCGAGTGCGACGCTTCCAACTCATGGTGCTCGGTGGATGACACATTTTGCAACAAAGACACTATTAACGCGTGGATCTGCGGTGTGGATTATCAAGACTGAGATCATTTTATTGGCATGATTCTATTGCGCAATGATATGTTAGGCAATCTCGATAAACTGCACTGTTTACTTTTGTTCCCGAACGTCAACTAAAGTTACCAACACTATGCTCCACTGCACATTATCTCCGATTTCCCCCTCCGACAATTCTAAAAAACTTGTTCTCCACCTATCACCGTAAGAGGTGACTATGACGGTGAGCGGAAGGTAACGCCTATAGCACTCCAGCGACTTCTCGAGACACGTGGCTTTCTGTGATTACCGCTTAGTCGAAATCATTGTCTCTAAAATATGTGAGATCCCACTCACGTGCTTCCGAGGCGAATAACGGCATTGATGAGGTCTACGAGCTACACGAGGTCACGAGAGTATATATTTATTAAATGCGTAATGCCAAACACTCGTCTCTTTCGTACATTTGTAAAAGGATTGACTTCTATCTTTTCAAAAGTTCCCTCCTTAAAAAATTGTTTCACTACAACTGAAAAACTATCGAGATTCTTCCTCGGTCTTTTTCTGTGACGCTCCGGCCTCCAGTGCAGAGGTCTTCCTGCTATTTATATTTGTATGCTCTATAAATGATATCACTCACACATTTTGAAACACATAACCTATTCACATGGTCTCTAGATACGTATAGTTTTTTATGGTATATTTTATGTATTTCCTCAACAAGAAATTTTTTTCCTCGTAATAAAATACGTTACAAGTATTAATAATATTGTCTCCGATCCACTCATATCAAATCAGAGAACTTTTCGACGGCTTGATTCATTTTATTTGTGGTACTCCATATACATAATTACACTTCGAGAATATTTATTCAGTAGGTATATTATCAGTGTTATAATTCTGACTTATTTTACTAACTATTTATACGTATCATCATCTCACCTTAAATATATATTATATATATAGTAATATATCTATATATAGGACTAGTATAATTGTAATATTAGATTATATAAGTAATATTATTATTATAATATACTTAACCTATAATATTATATAAAGTATTGAGATATATATATTATATATATATATATAATTAATATCTAACTATATATGATATAATATATTAATATACTATATTATATTATTATATATATAGTAGCTATATATAATTATAATATATATTAAGTATATAAATATTATATAGTAAGTAATATATATATATAATATTATCAAAATTAAGTATAATTATTTGCAAGCTGTATTTATTACAAGATGTCTATTCTCTGTTTATAATAGAGCGTCAAAAATTTACCAAGAAACGATAAACAATGACAGTAAGATATAATACGAAAATCTAACTTAGTTTTAATTAAAAATAATCATAATATATAACTATGTTTTGTATTAAGTAAGAGAACATCTTACTTGATCAAAGATTTAATATATCTACACACCAGAGTTAGAAGATCCTCAATTTTATGTCTATAGAGTTTATTAATATTCTAAGAAGAAATTATACTGATTGATCAGTGACCTACAAGATTCTTCCGCTACTGAACTTAGAATATGTGTAAACGAGCGATTTTCTTAATGAGAGAGGGTACTTTCCTAAAATATGCATGCCATCACTCTAGGAGAACTACTCTTCAAAAGTGAGTATGTAGCAATTTATATCGGTTTTATTTAAATATGATTTTCAAAACACACACGAGGTATAGTTAAACTTGAGGTATAATATATATGATAATATATATCAATATATATATATAATATATATCCAAAAAAGACTAAGCACTCATAATCTATATCTAAATGAATGGAGATCCAGCGATTTTATGTTATTATATATATTTAAGATATAACTATAAAGTTTATCTACCAAGCAATAACTTAATATGAGAAACTCCTTATCCTACAAAGACAAATACCACTAACCTCATCCTCATACTTCTTTTAGAGCTATATATAGACTTTCTACCATAGTGTATATAGATAGTAGATTCCTGGTTTGAAAGTTTATAAGTGCAAAATGCATTATTTCAAATTATATAGGTATAAATGTACATTAAACAGTTGCAATACTACATCTTTAGATATTATCGTTACATTTACTTAACAATTAAATAATACAGGCCTTTATTGTGAGAATATTAGGAATCATTAGTGGTTCATCACTAGATGATAAATTATGAGTCTGACTATGAAAATTTATAAAGCTGTATATTAAACAATTAAGAAATAATTGTAAAAGATTCTGGAATGAATTCAGAATAATGTATCATAGAAAATATCAGCTGGTGAGGCGATTAAGATTCTGATTTATTGACATTGAGCACACCACTCACACACACTATTAATTGTTAGTTTATTAGAAGCTTCACCAGTATTTTATATTACTTATGTGCTAAGTACAAGTATAATTATTAAATAGCACAAGGATTGTCAAACTTTATTTTGGTATCAATATAACGAGGGAATTACTAACTGAATATTTCTACAGTAAATATGATGAATTTAGCATGAAAATACAAATTTTTATTGTAACTTGTGTAATATCGAAGAAAATTATAATAAGGATCTATTATGCGAGATAATGCGTAGAGAACTAGGAATTTTCACTTTAACAATTTGTTTATAGAGTTTTGCTTTTAAACAATAGTCGAAAAACATCTGCCACAATACACTATGAACCCATCTCAAAACAAGAGACAGTGTGATGTACATATGTCCAAGGTTTTACTTTATGTTGAATATTCTTAACATTATTGTGTCTGAATTCCTCTCTTTAAGTTAGCTAATTTAGAATCACGCGTGTATATGGCGAACACTCACCTCTCTGAATTATTAAGAAAAAGGGCTATTAATACATTAGTATCTATTTATTTCAATATATGAGTACTGTAATTATATAAATGACTTATGTGTATAATGCCTAAATAAATAATATATTATATAAATTACCTGCCTTTAGCATGATTGTTTACGTAACTTCACCTATTTAACAGTATGGATTAAACACTATAAGATAGAATTATTTATGGTAGAAAATTATAAAGAACGTAATTAAATATCGACACTTATCCTACCTTCAAGCTGAAACTATGAGGTTATATTATCACAGTTAATGTTCAGAAAAATCACTTAAAGAATAATGTAGTTCATTTCAATAAACTTCGAAGCAAGATCGAACTAGAATGATAACTTATTCCCTACGAATATGCACAAGCTTTATTATAGTGACTTAGTGAACTCAGTTGTTTGTGAAAGAAATATTATCATCATAATTGAGGATTAATTGTATGAAATGGCTAAGGACAATGACAAACCAGGACAGGTTCTCAAATTTGTCCCTATTTAACATTGAGAGGTCACTGAATTGAATATAATAATCAGTAATGTGAAAGAAGTAACCAAGTATTTTATTAGAGGTAGAATATACACTGTGAGTAAAAGTTATAATATATATATATATATATATATTAAAATATAAATTATATATATATATATAATATATATATATATATATCTATATTATATATAACTATATATATTTATATATATATATATGATATTGATTATAAACCTTTGAAAAATAATAATATATTTTTTTTTAATTTTGAGTTTTGTAATTCAATTGTATGCTAATTCTATATACATTAATATATTTATTAAAAATTATATAATTTTATATATATTACACTATCTTTAATTTTATTTTGCTTCTATCTTCTATAAAAATAAGAATTATGTGATTTATTAAATTATACTAATTAATATAATATATATATAATATTAAATATATCTATTTAATATATTATTAATTATATATATATATATATTATATATACTATATATATATATATATATAATATATATATATATATATTATAATACTATAATTATGATATATAATATTATATATAATATATATATATATATTATATATAATATATATAAAATGTATATATATATAATATATATATATATATATAATATATTATATTAATATTATAATATATATATATATATTGAATCATAATATATTACCATAAAATAAATAATATAATGAAACCCTTAAAGTATTCATTGAGGAACTCACTTTTAGTATTATAGCTTTGTAAATACCCTGCAATAAGGTCTAAATTGAGTACCACTAAAAAGTTCGGATATAATATATAGTATGAACCATATATAAAATAGAATTACTTATATAAGGGTTACAATATATATGAATATACTAGAGCTATATTAGGTATTTATCTGTGAATACCGCTTAAATACGTAAGTTCTTAATATGTTATATTATATTGGAACCCTTTGAGATAAGGTTCCAAAACCACCATTGTAACACGTGGTATACACATTTTTGTGAGATAACCCATTTATAATAATGAGGATATTCTTAAGATGATAACCCCAAAAAGGTTCTAAATAGCGGTGAACTAATAGCAGTGGGGTATAACCCACTTAATTGATTATCTATCTCAATAACTGTTAATCTATTTAGGTTTAGTAATTTTTAACACCCTCATAATGATTATATTCAAATAGCTGAACCATTGTGCACGTTTCATTTTTTGGAACCCTTACATATATAAGGGTTTCATAACATCATATACACTACCAAATATTAATGAGTGGTTCTAAATATAATGATGAGGACAACGTGGGGATAACATATGGGTTTTCTTATCTCACTAGAACTTTTTTTCTAAGTATTAGCATACTACCCTCATCCTTGTAAATAGCTTCTGTGTGAGCGTGTGCATTCCATGGTCGCCGACACTACACCTGTCATTAAGATGATCTAAACCCCATGGAAATTATGTCACTCATATATATCTAGTGGCGCTAGACCAGAGGCTATTCACCTGGGTAATATATATATGAGCATAAAAATATGTATTTCATAGTGCATTGGGTCAAGGTTGAGTTATTTGATATCCGTTCTGGAATTTGAGGTGAGTAAGCATTCTATATTGTGACTACGTAAGGGGAATAAGAGTGCTTTATATATTTTATATTCTGAATACCAATTATTTATATAATATCTATGACGTACAGGGGTTAGGTTATGCTAGTATGATGATAATCGAGATAGAGTGTTGTGAAGTTTTGGCACTATGATGGTTTATACTTGAGCATGTGGAAATTTCTGGTGTAGGGAGAGAGAGGGGGCTTGAGTAGTATGTGATGACTTTTTTATATATGATCGATAGAGATTACTTATCTATTTAGGTTTATCAATTAATATGTAGATATGTTTAAATAGTGATAGTAGTGAGTGAGGGTGAATTGAATAGTAGAGTGTTTAAGATGTTTAAGTAGTATTACGGAGGGGGGGGTTCTTCTTATTCCCCTTGGTATTGAATGACTCGAGCTTGTAAAATCATAAAATGAAAGTAAAGGGTAAAAGTAAGGTAGAGAGATATTTACTGTGTTAAATTTACATATTCTTATTCATCGTCTTAATTTGTCAATTTATGCAAAATAACTCATTTTATAATATCACGAAGCTCTCTAGTGCACTGCAAATGATGTACCGGCATAGTGCGCGTGATGCAATGCAAATCTCTTGTTAAGTATCCGCATTAAACCGACTATCTCATCTCTTATATGAGAATTCGCTAATTTCTCACACGTATACTCTAGAGTATGGTTTTTGGAGCATGTACTTCAGCGCCCAATAAACAGTCAAACTTTGACATCCGGTCCATCATATATATATAGCAGGTGCTGCGTAGTTTAGGAGTGAGTGAGAGAAATGCTATTATATTACTTAGATTATTTGAGCGAAAATATTCTTATTTCAGTTAATAAGGATTTAAAGCATTGAGTGAGAATCACTGTACTAGTAGATGGCTTCATTGTAATGCAAGAGTTTCTTTTGTGAGTTAGTACCGATAAATCAAAGTAGACTCATATAATAAAGGCATAACGTATATTTATACTTAGCATCTAATAAATTTAAGTGTATGGTCACCATTATGAGTAGATAGGTGAGATATATGTTTTAATGTGGTATCATGTGGATGATATTACAAATGATAGTCCTTATGAGATCGTAGTATTTTTATGAGTTAAGTTGTGAAATTATATATATTCATTATATTATTTATTTTATTGCTTAGGTTTTCTTTATCTGTACTATGTAGAGTAGTGTTATAATAATGGTAATTTTGTTATTTAGTATATAAACCGTCATTTACTGTTAATGAGTTATGAGCAATTACATTTAATATGATTTCCCTATAATATATATTAGTTAGTAAGATCTTACTCTATCTATCTTCACTATCTATATCTCTCCTATCTTCTCTCATCTCTATCTCATCTTACTAATATATCTTATACTTCTTCATCTATCTCTCTATCTCATCTCTATCTCGTCTCTATATCTATACTACTATATCTAATTACTAATATATTACAATATTATCTCAGTATACTCTCTACTCTCTCTCTCTCTCTCTCTCTCTCTCTCTCACTTCATAATCAACTACGCTTCTAATATTTTCTGCTGCAGAGGCTATTAATTTCTCTCTTGTTTTTAGTATCTTAACGTTTCACAATAGTTTGCGAGTTGGCTCGAATTGCTGTCTTGCGACCATCTCGCAATCCGTGCGGTCTACTCGCTCAATCTCTCTCTATATATAGAGCGTATTTAAGCTGAGGTATTAGCTCATAGATATCTATATAGTCAAAATATTATTTTATTTTATCAGCTCATGTTTTGAAACGCATTGCGATTGTGTAGCAATTATTTTTTGTTGCTCAGGGCTCACAATCACTGTATAAAATATATATATATATTTATATATATATATATATCATATATTTATTATAAATATATATATATATATTATATATATATATATATTATATATATATATATATATCAATATATATATAGAATTAATATATTATATTAATACTATATAATATATATATATATCATATATATATATATATATTTAATATAATAAATATAAATATATATATATATATTATATATATATATATATTAATTATATTATATAAATATATATATATATATAATATATAATAATATATATCATATAATGCGAGTATATGTGAGTGATTATTGATTGGATATGGAGAAGTTGATGTTAACATATGAGCGTTTATTGAGGAACGGTAATTATGTGAGGTAAGTAGGGTTGTGAGGAGGAGAGCAATATATAGTATAACCTACTTATATAATAAGTAGATAATTAAGAATGGTGATAAATGTAAATGTTAATATATTTATAGTAGAATATATAAGCTTAATTGAGATGTGTAGGAAGAATATATATCTATCTGGTTATTTATTATGGTCGAAAGAAGTGGGTCGAGTGACTGAAATGAACTGATTGAGAATTATTTGATGAAAGAATCAAAGGTTCATTTAGCTGCATAATCTGCTGTGTATAACCGAGATGTTTTCTTGGAGATATCAAATACTCTTGTTTTTGAGACTATGTAGGAGAACCATTCTTTAGACAAACAAGCTTGGAAAAAGGTAGGAGGAGAGAGAGAGTACGAGATTGTTAGTATTCGGCATTCTTATAGATATTGCACAAGGCGTATGGAGAAGTAGAGAGGTATCGATGTAGACGAGAAGCCCTATGGCAGTGTTAGATAATAAGTTTGTCATTGCGAGTGCTGGTAGCTTCTGAAATTGCAATCACAATGATAAGTAAATGTCTATGTAATCCTCATCGCTGAGCCGCTGTGTAAGAATAAAATATAGCAGTCGAAATCTGAGTATTGTGTGCGATTTAAATAATTACCTAGCGGAGTGAGGCAGGGGGATGCGTTTTATGTCTTCTCTTGGTTTATTCAATTTTATCATGGAGGGGTTGAGAGGAAGAGTGAAATTAGAGTAGGTGGTGGTAGTCTGCACATGGTGTTAGGAGACTGATCGGTCGCAACAGTGAAGAGAGGTGGAAGATTCCCTACCAATAAATTATAAAGGTGGATGATCTGGTTTGTGTGGCGAATCGTGAGAGAGTTTGAGAGCGATCATGGTAGGAGATTTGGTAAGGGTAGTGTGTTACAAGAGAGGGGGTCATGAAAGTAGAGAAACTGTAGAAGAGCTCTAGGTGCCCTGTCGGTGTCGGGACAGTCCCTCGTGTGAAGTTAAGCTAGATGGTGAGCAGCTGGAACATTACTCTTATCTACGTTTAAATATTTAGGATATAACTGTTTGGCACTGTATAAAGGGAACAAATGATGTCGAGGACGTGTAGTAAATATGTGAATGGCAGAAAGGTGTCTGGGTGCAATTAAATCCTTGGTGATGTAAAGGGGAACTTATCAGTATGAAATGCGCTAATCTGGGTCCTTTAAGCATGAGGTATGTTGTATACTGTGTTAATGTATAGTAGTATGATCAGTCATACTTAAGACTATGCAGGGTATGTCTAATAGATAAGAGGCTTAAGAGGTTTCGTTACGTTACCACCCAATATGTTAGATTATTAGGTTACGTTAAGTTAGGTTAGAGTTGTGATTATATAATCTAAATTAGATTTTAGGTTACATAGTTAGGGCTAGGTTAGAAGCTAAGTGTATATTTACACGAATATATTGCGCAATGTTATGATTTACATTACATTATGGTTAGGTTTATGTATTTTGGTTTCATTAAACTGCATTCCTTCTTTATATAATATATATATATCGATATATGATATATATATATATTTATATATTCACAATATATATAATTATATATATATATATATTATATATATAGATATATATATATAAGTATGACCTTAAATACATATAACATATATAATATATATATATATAATTTATATTTTTATTATTCAGACCACACACAACGAGAGTAGCATTGAGATTGTTGTCATATTGTTAAATGGATGGATTGATAGTCAGTTGGTTATGCGAGCCGTATTTGTGCGTGAGTGGTGTTGGTGAATCGACCGGCTGGGGACCCACACAGAAAATTTTATTAATGAGTACATAAAAGAAAAGTGCTGAGAGTGCAGAGGAAATGTGAGATTGGTCCAGAGGCGAAGAAGGCAAAAGAAAAAACGGTACATAACAGCAGTGCAAGGCGGAGTTTTGAAAGGGTAGGTTTGTGGTCCTGGCCCAGGGATGAACCCCACTATTATCTTGAGGGATGATTACTCCACCAGTGCTAAGGTCCGTCTCAGTCTCGTGAACTCGTAGGTGGATTTTTCTCTGAGCACTAAGCGATCGAGTTTTTGAACTTAATGGGTATTAATTAAGGGACGGTAAAGGGGAGGTGAGCTTTTCTTTCGACTTGCGTCATATTATTTTGTACTAAATCTGTTTGTTCTGTTTGTGCGGTGTGTATGCGAAGCGCACCTCAAATCCCATTCTGGATAGGAGGTAGGAAATAAATATATATATAATATATATAATATATTCTCTAAAAAATATAATAAATTAATATAATAAATATATATATGATATATAGTATATATATAATATATAATTATAATAATATATATATAATACTTTACTATATATATATATAGTATGTATAAGAATATATTATATTATATACTATATATATATATTATAATACTATATTATGTAGTATATATATTATGCCTATATATATATATATAACTTCACATGTATCCTATCTATTAATTTTACGCTATATATATACTATATATATATATACATATATATATAAATATATTCATAATATAGCACGGATCTGTGTTATAGTAACTAATCTATATATTATATATATATATATATATATATATATATATTATATATATATATATATATATACATATATAATATATATATATATTATAATATATACTATATATATTATATATAAATATTAATATATATCTATACTTATATTACTGATAATAAAGGTATACCAAATTATTTATTATATATTATTTAATCACTTATATATATACTATAGTTCCAAATCTATATATTACTACTATATATATTTTACATATATACATTATATATACTATATATATA
Organism: Trachelipus rathkii; assembly: GCA_015478945.1. NCBI lineage: Eukaryota > Metazoa > Arthropoda > Malacostraca > Isopoda > Trachelipodidae > Trachelipus > Trachelipus rathkii. The sequence goes on from JABUQX010020031.1 coordinate 19,310, forward strand.
TATATAATCATATATAATATTCATTTTTTTTCATCTTTTTCTACGGGTAAAAAAACTATATAATATTACTATATACTATATTTTATATATATATTATGAAAATAAATTACTGGCCAGACCCATCCTAATATATTATATATATATATATATATTAATATATATATAATAATATTGTATACCTTCACTTTACCTTACTTAATATACTTATATATACTATATACACATATATAATATATATGTCATACATATATCTAAGGTGTTCTATATATTTTCTATAAGTAATTTCTATAATATATCTATAATATAATATATGAAATATATATATATAATACATAACATGAATCTAAGATAATATATATATATATATATAATTATAATAGTATATATTAGAGTTATGTATATATATATATTATATAGTATATAAAATAATACCTCATATATATATAGCACTATAGAGATAATTATACTTAAATAGAATATCATTATAGTAAAAGTATAGTATATCACTCTAAATATGTAGTGATTATACCATATAATAGATGATATTATATATTATATATATATATATATATATATATATATATATAGTTATATATGATACCTTATTAACATATCTCATATATAATAATAATAATAATTAATAATAATAATAATGATAATAATAATAATAATAATAATAATAATAATAATAATAATAAATAATCTCCTGGTGTCTGAAGAGTTGCAATCTTGACGTGACGGGGCTTGTTTTAGTTTTAACAAATCGTCTCTCTTTAATGGCCTTAATACTAATACCCTTAATACTTTCCTAAAAATGCTGAAAGCCGCGCGATGGAAGTTTTCAAATTCCGAAAAAAGATAGCCGTTCTTAGATTTCCTCAAACCTATTCGTCCTTATAAGCTTCTCAAAATTTGTATTCTTGTCTTTCTCCTACTAAATTTTTTTGAAACTCTCCTCCTTAAACTATCACTCCCATTTCCTAGACATCTGGAGGTCTTTCCCCTTCTTTCTCTGGATTCATACAGTAAGTTTTTCGCTGATTTAGGTGTCAATGGTGACCCGTCCTATTCCTCCGGACTTATGGTCTTCTGGGCCCTTAGGGACTATGAAGGGTCTTGTGTGGTGGCGCTTGACAATATATATCGAAAGGCATTCGAACAGAAGGGGTTGGCACAGCTTCTACCTTGCTCTCCCATAATAATAATAATAATAATAATACAATAATAATAATAATAATAATCAATAAAATAATAATTGTGGTAAAATAGTCAATATAGGTATTTTTTATAAATCATTTAAATAATTTTAAATGGCCCTCTATTTTTAATATTTATGGTCTCTGAAAAATTTACTCTAAGATGATCATGCATTCTCGCATGATTAATGTTTGAATAATATCATAGAATATATTTTATATATATTATATCCTATATACTATACATTCTATACTTTATATATATATAATATATATACTTATTATTATATTAGCTTATATATTATTATACTCTTGTATATTATTATATATATATAGTATATTAAGGTAAAATATTACTATTTATACTATATATATATATACTTATACTATATATATAAATATAAACATGTGGCGGCTCGTCCATAGGCACTGCGGAACTGCAGCCTCCCAAAAAAATTTCAGAACTAAGCCTGTTTTGGTTTTTGCATTTGTGCTAAAAAAATGCTTAATTTTCGTTCGTTTCGTCAACCTTAGCGCAAATCGTAAAAAAATGCTCATCAACGTAAGAATTTTCTTAATTCTGTAAGGTTACTATTTTATACTTTATACAGAATATTATTCTATATTACACAGAATTAGGAAATTCTTTTATTTTTTTTTTTTTGACAATTTTTGTTTACGATTTTGCGCTAAGGTTAACGAAAACGAACCGCAAACTTCTGAGCATTTGTTTTTCAGCTGCAGCCCCCCTAAAAATTTCAGAACTTAGCCACAACTACTAAACAGTATTTTTATTTCCTGTAGCTCCTCTCTCTCTCACTTAATATATAATCAGCACTATATATCAGTGTATATTAGTATATATATATTATATATAGAAGAGCCACAATCCAATATCACTATAGTCATATAATATTACTATATATATAAATTTTATCTTATATATCTTATATATCTTATTTATAATAATATATAATCTGTAGTTTATAAATTATTAATATATATATTTATATATTTTCTGTCCGCACAATTTGATTGTCCACTAGAAATAATGGGAACTTCAAAAATCTTTTGTTCCAAAAATAGCTCTATACCGTATATTTTTACTTATGTAATCCGAGGAGGAATGTGTCACGCGTGATCGTAAAGCTTAATAACAGGTAAGCTGGAAAAAAAGTGAGTTTGTTTCTTGCCTGAGACTATTTTTCAGTCTTTTTTGAACTTACATTTTTATCCTCCTTTAAGTTTCTGATTTCATTTTTGTTAATCTTTGTAACTGATCGTTCATTGTTCAATATTTTCACTACTAATCCGCATTAATGTATAATTTTAAATATAATATATAATAATATATATATATATATATTATATTATATATAATATCTATATATATATATATATATAATATATTATGTATATATAATATATATATATATATTAATGGTCAGGCCTCTAGAAGAGCCACAATCCATACCTCAAAAACTACACAGCTGCCGGGAAAAAAAGGAATACATTGCTGGAATGCGGTCTAATTTTAGTGCGGAAAAATAAACATGTCTCAAAAACACAAATGCTTTACAGGAAAAGGAATACAATTTTGGAATCCTCGTAAAAATTTAGGTTAGGAAAATGTCAAAAAAAAATAAATATAAAAAAAAAGTATTGTTAATAATTATAGTATATGAGTAGAAAGCAGCCTATTAAGAGACCTTTTATACGTTACTCGTTAAAATAAATAGACTTTCTATTAAATTTTGTTTTTGATTTTTTAAACTAAGGAATACCCAAGGGTATACCGCAACCGATGGCAGGAGTTTGGGTCTCGTCGCCTTTCCGGGGAACTACGCGGGTAGACTATTTTCCCCCCTCCTGCATAGGGGAAGTAAAGGGTCCTTTCCCCAAGACCTGCCACTCGCCGGTGTTACCTTTTCTACTGCATCTCTTTGGTATTTATTTGGCTTCGAGCGGGGTTCTCTCACATGATCCCGCCCCCCC
>JABUQX010020031.1:30000-42500 GCA_015478945.1 Trachelipus rathkii
GATCCGGATCCCGATTCGGAGACGGATCCTGGGTATAAATTTTCAAAAAGAAAAAATTTTTCTTAGATGAAAAATTTATTGCCAGAGGACTGGCTGAACAATTTTCAAATAGTGCAGAATTCCTAATCGGACCGATCGCGATTGGATGCCGGAGCCGCTTCAAAAGTGGAGATGGAGTCCGGGCCAGAGTAGAATTTTTTCGGAAAAATTTTTTTTTAGGTGAAACTTTCTGAAGAAGTGCTGAACATTTTCAAATAGTTCAGAAACCTAAGTCGGATCCGGAGCCGAGCCAGCCGAAGTTTGGGAGCCGGATCCGGAGCCGGAGCCGGATCCTGGGTTATGAATTTTTTAAAAAAATATTTTTAGGTGAAAAATTTATTGCCATAAGACTACTGAACAATTTTCAAATAGTTCAGAAGCCTTAGTCAGATCCGGATAGCCGAAAGTGAAATCGGAGCCGGAGCTGGAGTCGGAGCCGGAGCCGTGGCCTGGGTATGAATTTTTTTCAAAAAATATTTTTTAAGTGAAAAATTTAATGCCAGAAAACGTACTGAACAAATTTCAAATAGTGCAGAAACCTTAATCGGGTCCGGATCCGGAGCCGGATCCTGGGTATAAATTTTTTCAAGAGATAATTTTCTTAGATGAAAAATTTAACCCAGAAGACTTGCTGAACAGTTTTTTTTTGTTCTTTTTCCATAAAATTAAAGATACCATAGTTGTTCATCGAAAAAATATTTACTTTTATCGGTTTGGAAAAGTTGAGATTTTGCTATGAAGTCTGTCCTTAATTCTAATGACTTTTTATAATTTAAGGAGAGACTTCATAGCAAAACCTCAACTATTCCAAACCGATAAAAGTAAATATTTTTTTGAAGAACAACTATGGTATCTTTAATTTTATGAAAAAAAAAAAATTGTTCGTTTTTTGGGGGGGAGAAGGTGAAGAGAGGAATTTTTTTTTTTTTAATTTGCTCAAAACCTGCCATAAAACCTTTAATTTTCAAGATATTTCAATTTTTTTTGCACTAAAATACTCCAATTTAGTGTGGTAATAAATTTTATTTAGACACCTTATTTGAAAATTTGTTTTTTAAAAATTTTTTTTTACAATCTCTGAAAAGTACTTTCAAAATTTTTGAACAGAGAATGGTCAACCATGGCTGACACCACCTTACGCTCTACCAAAACATTTAATATAAACGTCAGTTTGTCTACACGTTTATATGTGAGCTTGGTACCAAATTTGAAGGAAAAAATCTGTTCGTTTTTTTTTAATGAAATTTTTTTTATATCTCATGTAAGGAAAAATGAAATGCTAGAAAATTTAGAATAATAGAATTTAGATAATAAAAAAAAATGTGAAAATTTTGATTTTGCTTTCAAAAAGTAGGGGGTCTAGTTATGAAGTCTCCCCTTAAAGGGAGACTTCATTACTAGACCCCCTACTTTTTGAAGGTATAATCAAAATTTTTACATTTTTTATTATTATCTAAATTAGTAGAAAAGTCCTCCTCAACATCATGGTGTATTTATTTTTTAAAAATTCTAAATGGTTTTTTAGATACAGAAATTTATTTAGAGAGGTGTCGAACTAAAAAATTTCAATTCCTGTCAAAATTGCAATTCCAGGTTCCGGATTAAATAATGTTTTATTTATAATTATAGAAAATCTAATTTTTTTTTCATACTCTCAACCTCTAACCCATTCTTCGGATTTTACTCAGTGAAATAAATGGAGCCGAAGCCGGAACCGGAACCGAAGCCGGAGCCGGAGCCGAAGCCGAAGCCAAAGGCGGAGCCGTGTCCTGGGTATAATTTTTTTTTTATGAAATAATTTTTTAACATAAAATATTTATTGGCAGAAGACGTGCTGAACAATTTTCAAATAGTGCGTAATCCTTAGTGGGATCCGGATCCGGATCCGGAATCTGAGCCGGAGTCGAAGTCGGAGCCGGAACAGGAGTATGATTTTTTTTCTAAGAAAATTTTCTAGATGAAAAATTTATTGCCAGAAGACATGCTGAACAATTTTCAAATAGTGCAGAAACCTTTTTCGGATCCGGATCCGAAGCCGGAGTCGGAGCAGGAGCCGGATCCTGGGTATGAATTTTTTCAAAAAATATTTTTTTAGGTGAAAAATTTAATGCCGGAAGACGTACTGAACAATTTTCAAACAGTGCAGAAACCTTAGTTGGAGCCGGAGCCGGAGCCGGAGCCGGAGCCGGAGCCGGAGCCGGATTCAGGGTATAAATTTTTTTCTAGAAATTTTTTTTAGGTGAAAAATTTGTTGCCAGAAGACGTGTTGAACAATTTTCACATATTGTAGAATCGTTAGTCGGATCCGGAGTCGGAGCCGGAGCCGGAGTCGAAGTCGGAGCCGGAGTTAGAGCCGCACCAGCTCTCATAGTTTAATTTTTTTCGAAAAATATTATTTTAGGTGAAAAATTTATTGCCAATAGAATTGCTGAACAATTTTCAAATTTGGAGCCGGATTCTGGGTATAAATTTTTTTCAAGAAAATTTTTTTAGATGAAAAATTTGTTGCCCAAAGACGTGCTGAACAATTTTCAAATAGTGCAGAATCCTTAGTCGGAGCCGGAGTCAGAGCCGGTGCCATAGTATGATTTTTTTTTTCGAAAAATATATTTTTAGATGAAAAATTCATTGCCAGAAAATGTTATGAACAATTTTTAAATAGTGCAGAAACCTTAGTCAGATCCGAAGCCGAAGATGAAGTCGAAGTCGAAGCCGGAGCCGGAGCCGGAGCAGGAGCCGGAGCCTGGGTATGATTTTTTTTCAAAAATATTTTTTTAGGTGAAAAATTTAATGCCAGAAGACGTACTGAACAATTTTCAAATAGTGCAGAAACCTTAGTCGGATCCGGATCCGGATTCGGAGCCGGATCTTGTGTATAAATTTTTTTCATGAAAAAGGTTTCTTAGATGAAAAATTTATTGCCAGAAGACGCTGAACAATTTTCCACAATGTGGCAAAATTACTTAGTCGATCCGGATTCGGAGTCTGAGCCGGAGTCGAAGTCGGAGCTGGAGTCGGAGCCGGAGTGTGATTTTTTTCGAAAAATATTTTTTTGGGTGAAAAATGTATTGATAGAAGACGTGCTGAGCAATTTTCAAATAGTGCAGAAACCTTAGTCAGATCCGGAGCCGGAGCCGGAGCCGGAATATGAATTTTTTCAAATAATATTTTTTAAGATGAAAAACTTATTGCCAAAAGACGGGCTGAACAGTTTTCAATTAAAACAGAAACCTTAGTCGGATCCGGAACCGGAGCCGAAGCTGAACCCGGAGCCGGAGCCGGAGCCGAACCCGGAGCCGGGTTCTGGGTATGGATTTTTTTTTAAGAAATATGTTTTTAGGTGAAAAATTTATTGCCAGAAGGACGTGCTGAACAATTTCAAATGTGAAGAAACTTTAGTCGGATCCGGCGACGGATCTGTAGCCGCAGCCGGAGTATGAAACGGAACCGGATCTTGGGCATAAATTTTTTCAAAAAAAAATTTATTTTACGTGAAAAATTTATTGCCCCAAAGTACTGAACAATTCTCAAACAGTTCAAAAACCATAGTCGGAGTTGGAGCCGGAGCCGGAGCTGGAGAAAAATAATTGTTATTTTTTTATTTTTTTTTTTTGGTTGTTTAAAAGAAAATATATCAAAGGCTTGAATTAATTCATTCTGAAAAAAGAATATATATATAATTAATATATATAATATATATATATATATTATATATATATATATATATATATATAACAAATATATATATATATATATATATATATATATATATCATATAATATTATAATATATATATATATATATATATAATATATATTATAATATATATACCCTCTTATTTTTTAGGGGGGGCCCAGGGCCAATGGCCCCCCCCCCCGAAATTTATTAGATACTAAAAAATTTTAAGTATATATCCGTTTATAACAAAGTCCAGAGGTTAAATTAATTTTTATATATATATCATTATATATATATATATATATATATATATTAATATATTATATAATATATATATATATATATATATATAATATAATATTGATATTAATTATATATATATAATATTAATATATATTATATATATATATATATATTATATTATATAATATATATATATATATATATATATATACTATATATATAATAATATAATTATATAATATATTATATATAGATATATATATATAATATATATATTTATTATATATAATATAAATATACTCACAATATACCTCATATATATATATATATCTATATATATCTAATATATATTATTAATATATATATATAATATAGTATATATATATATATATATTAATAATATTATATATATATATATACATATATATATATATAATATATATATAATATATTATATATATATATATATATATTATATAAGAAACGAGTGTGCTGGGAAACGACCTGCTGGAGAACCGAAGAAAAAGTGGATTGAGTAAGTAAAGGAATGCTTGGAGAATTTTGGGGTTTTGTGAGGGGGTATTGTTGTTGCAAACCAATGTCACTCCATGCCTACATGGACACAACATGCTTGTTGCGACAAATTGGCAATGGTAAGACGAAGAAAAATTTCACTCGCGCCAGGACTTCGAACCAATCGACAACCGCGTCGTCGTTAGACAATGCACAGAGGCTCTACCACTAGTCCTATCGCCTCTTCTAGAAAAAATAAAGGCATCTCAGAACATTTTCTAAAGTCCTCCTGCTTTGATGTCCTCGCTTTGAAACTCGGTACTTATTTAAATCCATAGAAGGGCCTTGAACCCTGCTTGGGCTACACGGTATATTGATGGGTTGTTCCTAGGTTACAGAAGCAACCAACCAATTTTAAGCCACGTCGACATGGGAACAAGATGCTTGTCATGACAAATTTGCAATAATTATTGCGAGTGAATTTTTTCTTCGTCTTATTATAATAAGATGAAGAAAAAATTCACTCGCGCCAGGACTCAAACCATCGACAACAGTGTCGCCGGTAGACAATGTATAGGAGGTTCCATCACTAGTCCGATCCGACACCCCAGAAAAAGAAGGTATCTCGTTACAGTTTTCAAGTTTTCTACTTCGACATCACTGCTTTGAAACTCGATACTTATTTAAATCCACCGAAGGGTGCTTGGAAGTTGGAACCCATGCTGGTGCTACATGGCATTCTTCTGGGGTTCTCCTGGGTTACAGGAGCAACCGACCAAGGTCAAGGACTCCGACATGGGTACAACATGCTTGTTGCAACAAATTTGCAATAGTAAGTCGAAGAAAAATTTCACTCGCGACAGGACTCGAACCATCGACAATAGCGTCGCCGTTAGACATATGTATACAGAGTCCCTACCACTGTGCGATCCGCCCCTCACTCAGAACAGAACCATTCAAATAGATTGTAAAAATCTTTATAATTCTTCTAATCTTCCTACTTATACTTATTTAAAGCCATAGAAGGGTGATTGGAACCAATGCTGGGGCTACACGGCATTCTTCTGGGGTGCTCCTGGGTTACAGGACAACCGAACCAAAGTTAGGTGAACGACGCCAGATGCGCAGAACAATGGTTGTTGCGACAAATTAAACAATGAACTAAAGACTAAAAAAAATCACTTGCACCAGGAGCTTCAAACCATCGACACGCGTCCGCGTTTTAGACAATGGGTGAGCAGGAGACTCACCACTAATGCCGATCCCGCCTCCCCTAAAAAGACAGGCATTCGGAAGTTTCAAAATCTACCGATTCGATTGTCACTGCTTTGAAAACTCATACTTATTTAAAATCTAACGAAGGTGGTTTGGAACCCCTTCTGGGGCTACACGGCATTCTTAGGGTGCTATGGTTTACAGAACAATCCGACCAAAAGTCAAGAACGCCCGACATTCGCAAAGAATACTTGTTGCGACAAAATTTGCAATAATAAGACGAAAAAACTTTCACTCGCGCCAGGATCGAACCATCGACAACAGCGTTCGCCGTTAGATCAATGGTACAGGAAGCTCTACCACTAGTCCGATCCGCTCCCCTAAAAAGAAGGCATTCTTCGGAAAGTTTTTCAAATCTCTGCTTCGATATCACTGCTTTTGAAACTCGATACTTATTTTAATCCACAGAGAGGGTGGTTGGAACCCCTCTGGGGCTACACGCATTCTTCCAGCGTTTCTCCTGGGTTTCAGGAGCAACCGACCAAAGTCAAGGATCGCCAACATGCGCACAACCATGCTTTGGTCTGCAGAAGAAAAAAAAAAAAAAAAAAAAAACAATTTGCAATAAAAAGACGAAAAAATAATTGCACTCGCGCCAGGACTCGAACCATCGACACAAGCGTGGCCCGCTTAGACAATGTAACAGAGGCTCTGTCACAGTCCGATCCGTCCTCCCAAAAAAGAAAGCATCTCGAACAGCTTCAAGTCCCACCTGCTTCGACATCATGCTTGAAACCTGTAACTTATTTAAATCACTAGAAATGTTACTTTGGAACCCATATATATATAATATATATATAGTATATTATATATATATATTTAATATATATATATATATTATATATATATAGTAATATATATAATATATATATATATTATATATAATATATAATATATATATTATCCTGTGAATAGTTTGAAGAAGGATATAAAAAATGAAATTTTTCCCACCAATGTTTTTGTGTGTTTTCTAACATTTCATTTTTTCTTTACATGAAAATTTAAAGAAATTTCATAAAAAAATACAACAGTTTTTTTCTTCAAATTTTGGTACCAAGCTTCACATATAAAACGGTGTAAACAAACTGAACGTTTATATTAAAATGTTTTGGGTAGACCAGTAGGGTGGCTGTCAGCCATGGTGACTATTCTTCTGTTTCAAAAATTTTGAAAGTACTTTTTCAGAGATGTAAAAAAAAATTTTTTTTAACACAAATGTTCAAATTACAGTGGTCTAACTAAAATTTATTCCCACACTAAATTGGAGTATTTTAGTTTAAAAAAAAAATTGAAATATCTTGAATATTAAAGATTTTATGGCAGTTTTTGTGGAAATTCAAAAAAAAAATCCTCTCTTCACCCCCCCCCAAAAAAAAAAAAAACATTTTTTTTTGTTTTTTTTTTTCATAAAACATTAAAAATACTACAAATTGTTCATTCAAAAAAAACGCCCTCATTTTCTTTTATCGGTTGGAATAGTTGAATTTTGCTATGAAGTCCTCTCCTTTAACACAATAAAAAAAAACAAAAACTGAAAAAAAAAATATTCTTTGGTGAAGCGCAAAATGTAAACTATTTGGAATATACGTATTGTTAATTTATGTTATTTTTCGTATTCAGTAGCCTCCGCACGTTTAAAATATAAACATTGTTGTGGCATAACGACAATAGATTTAATAGATATTTTTGAATTAACTAATGACGATTCTTCCAACTTAACCTAAAACCTAACCTAAGCTAATTTAATAAAAATATATATATATATCATATATTATAGTATGTAGAATATATTGATATAAATATATATATATATATATATATATATATATATATATATATATATATATATATATATATATATATAATATATATTCCCAATTGGAATAAACTGAAAAAAAAAAAACAAATTGTAAAAAATTATCGAACTTCACAAAAATAAACCAAAATACAAAAAATCAATAAATCGATATCGATTGAAAAAATGATATTTTGCTGTTAATGAAATACATATAAGCCATATATTTATTAATATATATATATAATATATATATATATATCATATATATATATAGATATATATATATAATATATATAATATATATATACTATTTATATAATAGTAATATATATATATATTATAGTATATATATATTATATATATATATATATATATATATATCTATATTTATAATATATATATTATATATATATATATATATATATATATTAATATATATATAAATATATATATAATATAATATATATATATATATATATATATATATATTATATATATATATATATATATATATATATCTATAATATATATATAATATATATATAATTAATTAGTATATATATATATAATATAGTAATATATATATATATATATATATATAAATATATACTATATAGGACACCCGGGTGCTGTCCTTTTCTGTTTTACCTTGGGTCAGTTGATTTTTTTTATTGTTATTTTTTTTAATATATGGCTACTATAAGTGATGACAAAACATGATTCAGTGTAACAGGACTATGATTCAAAAGTTTCAACAGAATATTTTAAATAATTTTTTAAAATCAACATTTTTGTTAAGTATTGTTTAAAATAATATCTAGAAAAGTTACGGCATTACAGAAAAAAACCAATTACATATTTGAATCAGCGTATAAAGCTTATTACAAATTATGTAAAAATAAAAGGAAAATAAAAAATAAAAAAATAGGGGGCTCTTCGAGCCGACGGTGGGATAGAGGGGGGACGTTTTCCCATAACCCGTAGGGCAGGCGGAAGAACCCCCGTGGGACAACCAAATACCCCAAGAAGCGGGTTTCCGGGAGATCAATCTCCGAGGAGGGGGGGGGAATAGTCCTACCATGTCGTTCCCTGAAGGCCGAGAGACCCGACTCCTGCCATTTTGCGGTTTAACCCTTGGGTATTCCTTAGTTAAAAAAAAAAAAATTAAAAACTGACGGAGTCGTAAAAACGTAAAAGGTCCTATATATTTTTTGAATTTCATGTTCGTTACTACTTAAAATTGATTCAAGATCAATTTAACTCGAAATATATAAAAAAAAACAAAAAAAAATTCCAACCTGTACCCAAGCTAATAACAGAAAAGGTCATATAATATATATATATAAATATATATTATAGTATATATATATATATATATATACTATATATAATATATATATATATATATATATATATATATAATATATATTATATATTATTTATATATATCTATATATAATATTATAAAATATATATACAACATCAGGGGTCGGTCCCTCTTTTCCTGTTCTTATATCGACTCCGTTCAGTTTTGATTCTTTTTTGTTTTTATTTTTTAAATATATTGCTACTATATGGTACTAACAATGAATTTCAGTGTAAACGGACATGATTCAAGATAGTTCGGAAATATTTTAAATAGTCTTTAAAAAATAATCCACTTTATGTAAAATCAATTTTTTCAAAAATGAAACTATCTTGAACAAGGTACGACACTTAACAGAATAAACCAATTACATATTTGGAATCAGCGTATAAAGCTTATTAACAAAACTGGTAAAAAAAAAAAAAAAACAAAACATCACTATAGGTTCTGGGGCGGGTCTGAAGCCGGAGGGGAGGACTAGAGGGGGGTGCGCCACCGTTTTCCATATCCCCGTAGGGGAGGGTGTGCCGAGGAACCCCGCGACGACGTCCAATACCTCGAAAGAGCGGGGGTTCCGAAGACCCTCCCTGGAGGGGGAGAAATAATAGTCCTACACTGTCGTTCCCCCGGAAGGCCGAGAGACCCGACATCTGCGCATCTTTGCGATTTACCCTTGGGTATTCCTGTTAGTTTTTGAAAACCACCTTGCATAGTTAAAAACTAAAAACAAATATATTACCTTAACTTACTTATTTTATGATAAAAATAATGCTCTATTTAAAAAATATTTCGTAAACTTTTGAACGCCGCATGTTGATCCCGTCTACAACTAATTTCTATATGTTAGTACACATACTAGCAATATGATTAAAAAAGAAAAAACGATAAATAATTAAATTCCTGTTAAAACACGTTACGGATGATCGTAAAATCGGATAAGGCTCCATAAGATATATTTTTGTCAATCAATGTTCGTACCACTTTAAATTGAGAAACATTTTCTATAGATGATGCATATTACTAGAAATACATTAAAAAAAAAAAAATAAAAAAACCTAATGAATTCAATAACTTGACGTGATGTCCCGTAAAAACAGATAAGGTCATAAGATATAGTATATCTATATATTATATAAATATTTAATCGTATAAACTTTATAATGAATACATGCTATTATCCGATTATACCTACTAGAGAAAATATTTCATATTGTTATATTAGAGTATCCATAATAATAAGATAGCCGTTAAATATATTTAAAATAAATATATAACAAGGGTTGTGGGAAAAATGTTTTTGAGTGTAAGTTACGTATTAAAACAGATATAAAATATTAGATAATGTATAATATATATTATATATATATATATATATTATATATATATAATATACTATCTAAAAAAATAATATATATGCGATATATATACTATAAGTACAATAGGGACCGAGAAACTCTGAAAGATTAAGAATTATTATAAATTTAAAATCCTTCAAGATATTACTCATATCTACATGTCATTTACTGCCTTGAGTAAAAATATCAAGCTGCATCCTTCTCCTCTCGGAGTCTAATATTCAATTCTCAATATATAGTCATAATATTCCTCATCATATTATAATATATATTATATATCGTAAATAGGAAATATTCCACATAACAATTATAGATAATATATGACTTCTATTCTGTATTTTTTACGTCCTTCGTGCGGTCGTCGTCATCATGCTGTCTCTTCTGCAATGCCATTCTCTTCTATCTCGCTCTCTCTCTTGTCTCTAGCATCTACTACATTTATACTGTAGATTAATACGAAACGGATATGATAATAAGTAATTATAAATAGAGTTACTCCTATTAGATCAAATCAATTTATATAGATGACTAGTAAAGCTAATAAGATAATGAATTCCATATAAGTAAAATAGATAGATACATCTATTTACGTTTTACATGGCCCCCACAACATCTCAATGTCATTTTAAATTTATCTAATTTGTTATATAATTAATTTAACTATGTAAATGGAGAATGACGGGTTAAATTTAATCTATAATAATAATCAAAATAAAGGTGCTAATAACATAAATAAATAAATCAATAATAAATAAATAAAAATGAATGAAAGGAACAGTAATCATCAGTGAAGGTGCTCGTTTCAACATTTAATGGTAATAAACCATTAATTCCAATAATAGTATGTGAAGCAAGTCAACATGAAATATCCCAAAACACATATTCGAACATCAAATAAAATAACATAAATATTAAATTATTGTAAATTAATGCTTATGTTATTAATTTAAATTATGGTTGGCCCTACAAACACCGGATGAGGTGCGGTGCGGTTCGTTGCAGGACGCGTCTCGCTGCGTGCTGCGGTATCTCACAAGTGCACGGTTTACCTGCGTCCGCGTAATAGCGGCTTTAAAAGTAACACGCTACTTAAGTGATTTTTCGGGTTCGGTCAGAGAGTGGAGATCTGCTCACGCACCACACTCCTATAGGTGCGCCGTAGCGGTGATCGGTAACTCGGTGACGAGATGCACGTCGTGCCCGCGCGCGTGGCATGCCTGGCGGTCGCGCGCGTAAAAATGATAACTGTTTGGTGTTGCGGCGGTGCGGTGCGGTGAGGGACTAACACCACAATAGATACATTTGTGTTTGACGTGTATCGTTTTGTGGTGACGTGTGCAAGTGTGCAGATTATAAATATACTTTTATAGTGTTAGAGCGTGCGGAGAGTTCACGAGGTGCGGGTGCGAGTGAGATAAAAAAGAGACACTTGATTATTGATTGAGTGTACAGTGCGGTGCGGTTGTTGCGGAAGAATAAAATACTCATGTAACGTATTCGTGGGTGTATGCTCGCTGGTATCGGTAGTATGAAAAAAATAGACTTTGGTGCGTTGATGCTAAGAGCGAATGAGTATAATAAATAATGACACTATTCTAAAGAATGTGGTGCAGGTGCTGGTGAGTGCAAACACACTGTAGATTAAAATTAAAACTAGACTTTGTGATTTTGCAAGGCATGTGTCATGAAGTGCGATACTGCTCGTTACCGATAGGAAAATATACTATTCGTTGCGGACTTGTGTGGTAGTAGCGACAAGTGTAGTGGTGAACTAGTAAAGAAATACAACGTCAATGTGTATGATGAATAGAGTGCAAATAGACGGATAACAGAAAGATAGCTGGAATGCTGGTGCAAAAGACTGGGGACGGACCTCCGAAGACCCGTGTAAAAAACAGGACTATTTGAGATTGTTGTGGGCGGCTAAGTCACGGAGAGTGAGATAATAAAATGAGCTTTGAATGTTGTTGCGTTGTGAATTAGTGAGTAGGAGGTGATATAAATAAAATGATTGTATTTTGGTAGTGAGTGAAGAAGTAGTCGTGTACGGTGCGAGTGAGATTTAAAAAAAAGTATATCTCATTTTGGTGTGGTGCTGTAGTGGAGTGAGAAATAAGAAATATAGTATAATGTTTAGTGTTATGTGGTGTGAGCGTGAGTGAGCGTGAGTCATATGAAGTATAATAAGATTATGACTTTTGTTGTAGTGATATGCGGAGTGACTGTAGCGGTC
>JABUQX010020032.1:0-2500 GCA_015478945.1 Trachelipus rathkii
GGAGAGAGAGTGAACATAGAGATTAGTGTGTGCATATATTTCTCGTAGCTTCGCTTCCGTATTTTTAAAATTAATTGTCGGGAGGCCTGCCGAGTTTTTATTATTCTCCCCTCTACAATACCTGTCTATCTTTTAATCCTTCCGATCCAAATATCACGAAGTGATTCTCACTAATACCCATAAATAAAATATATACCCTTTATATATATATATATATATATTATTTTCTTAAATGCTGGACGAAAGTTTCTCGAAGACATTAGTAATGATGTTCATTATGTTAAACTATTGAATATTATCATAATACTATATAAGTATATATATATAATAATATAACCTATTTATCTATACCCTCTTTGATATCTGGGTTAGGCCGGCTATCCTCACTATACACTATAGTTGTGATTATACATCCTATCCTTATTTGAGTTATCCCTATCATACTTAAAGCATCTATGAGAACCCCCTATATTAATGCCTTAATATTAACATCTAAGTTAGTTTATACGTTTATATATATTGGTCGCTATTTAACTTATAAGTGACCTTTATTAATAACACTCTGAGATTAGAAATTTAGGCTTACCATTTAATTCGACTGGCTCTTAATTACTCGTATATATATATATAGAATATACGGCATCAATATAAATTTTTTATAAATATAACTATATATAGATTTAATTCTGGTTGTTATATAAAACTATGGCTATCCTCCGTTGGAAGAGATATTATACGCTACTGTCACTTAACTCATTACTACACGTTAACGATTATTTCTCAATATTAAGATATTATATATATAATATATAATATATATATACTCTAAAATATATAATATATATATAGTATATAGTAATATACTATATATATAAAATATATATTAATAACCTAATATATTGCGCTAATACATCGTGCACACATGTACTGTTTGTCTACACAAATGATATTCTTTTGGTGGCATAAAGGAGTAATAAAGAAGTTTGTGAGATGAAAAATAAAGATTGGAGCGAATAGTGAGAGAAAATTCCTTTTTATCGAGGAGGTTTCCATGTCTTTAGAGTATTAAGATTACACAACATTTTCTCTATAAAGATATAAAGAATTTATTGACGAATCCCTACATCATCCATCTCTCTCTCTTTCTTTCATTATATATATATAGTATACATATACTATATATATATATATATATATATTATATTATATATAATATATACACTATATATCCTAATATATATATATTATATATATATATATATATATATATATATATGTATACATAATATAGTATATATATAATATATTAATATACTACTAACTATATATACATATATAGTATATATATATACACTACATTTATATATTATATATATAATTACCCACTATAATATATATATATATATATATATATACTAGTGATGTATCCGATATCAATTTTTAATATTCCTCGGATGTCGGATGTCAATTATTCACATATACGGCTGCGGATTATTTATGTTGCACATTCACGGATGTGGATGTTTCCATTCTCAATTATAAAGGCTATGAATAGTGATAGAATGAGCTTTCTGACCACGTTTGATTAACCAACCAAATATTGCCTCCATTAGTATATATATATATATATATATACTATATATATATATATATATATATATATCTCATATATATATATATCTATATTCTATATATAATATATATATCTGAAAAACACCGCTCACGGCAGAAACCCTAATCTAGGAGGGAAGGGGTGTACTCTATAAACTCCAACGTCCGATGCGGGACGCAATGGCCAATCGCAAGGAGGAGAATAGCTTAATATTCTCCACCGACAGTTGGCATTATATATATATATATAATATAATATTATCTATATATATTATCTAACTACCCAATAATATATATATAATATATATATTAAATTAATATAATATATATATAATAATCACTAATTAATATTATTTAGTATTCTGTATAGTATATCTACTATAACTCCCCGCAAATGTCCACTAATTTTACAATATCAACTGCTTTCAACTATCATTCTATTATCATATTTATCACCAACTATCATAATTATAGCTCTCACATCTAATACATATCATATTATCGATTATAACTCATTATTATTAGCTATAAACACATATTGAATATCATTATTATTAATTCAATTGCATTATACATATTTCACTATTTACTATTTTTTTAATTATTTTCACTACTGTGGAAATTTTAATTTATTATTGATATGGTTATACGTTGATATATTACACGACAAATGAAAGGTTTTCATGGGGAAGATAATTGAAACAACTGAGATAGTTCCAGCCCCAGGCAGCTGAAAATCAAGAGACCCATCAAATGGTTATTGGCAAGAGACGCTTCATCCATTATTTCAGGTCCTTATATTTGAAGGCAAAAGCCTAGGTTTTGTCACGTTAGTATATTTTTACTATGGTTTTGTAGTGTAAAAAGAATTAAAATTGATTTCCTTTCC
>JABUQX010020032.1:7500-10000 GCA_015478945.1 Trachelipus rathkii
ACTGAGAATTCGTTTGATATATTAAATTTCGAATATTTTATGTTAAAAACTCGGAAAAATTATAATTTGGCCTCAATTTTAATTTGAAATCATAGTAAAATACAAAAAAAATTGATTACATTTAGGTATGTTTACTATATTTGCATCAATTTATAACAAAGGAGTAATAGGCATTAAAATTATATTTTTTTTATCTTTGTTTGATTTAACACCCTCTAATTTTTTGTGTAAATTTACAGTTAACCCCGGTAGAAAACCCCGGCTTTTCCTGATTTTTGGCCGGGGCGGGCCGGGTGGTCCGGGGCCGGGGCCGGGGCTCCGGTCGGTTCCTATATTTTAGTAATTTATATATATTATATATATATATATATATTATATATACATATAATAATATAATATAAAAATATATATACTAGACAACTTATTATAATATATATATATATATATATATATATGGTTTTGGTTTACACCCTTACCTCTATAAGAATCTGTGTAAAATATTGAAGAGTTTTTATCACACATACTCGTATATTGTGTGTTACGGGACGGGGACCCAACTTTTCATGCATCCTACCAACCATTTTACTCAACCTCTATCCTTTTGAAAAGTGGTTAATTAAATATTAATGTTATTAACTTGCTTTGTTCCTTGCTAACACACAAATTATACATTGGGTAGGTTATGTTTTAAAAATAAACGTTTTTCGGCTTTATCTCCAAAGTTGGGCAAACCTGTCCTTAATCAGTTTGCCGCAGGAAAAGTTGTTCACAATGGCAACATCTGTTAGGAGAAAGCTTATGATTGTGCAAGCAACTTTTGCCAAATATGGGTACTCATTGCTTTTATAATTCTCCCATCTTAAAGCATCTTTTATCTATGCAATATTTTTCTATGAAGTTCAGTGATGTGCTACTTGCAAAATACTTATATATACGAACTAGAGAACATTTTACTTGATCAGTTATTTGTGCAGAAGAAGAAAACCTTTAAAACTTAAATCTTGAATTAAAATATTTTGCTACTTAAACGTATGTTATCTTCATTTTCAGCATTAAATCTTCTGCTAAGTCGATTCAAAGTTTGCGTCCGTGTTATTCCAAAGCAATGACCGATGAGTTGTCCCAGAGTGTCCAATTTTATGACATAGTTTTTTTTCCCCAAGAGCGATTTTAGCTAAGTATAAAATACATACATACATACATACATACATACATACATACATACATACATACATACATACATACATACATACATACATACATACATACATATACATACATACATAACAAACATACATAACATACTGACATACAACATACATACCCAATTGTAGATTCGATTCGCTAAGCTTTTTTTTTCGCTAAGGTCTAGATTTCAAGCCAACTTAAGAAATAATGTTTCCACTCTAAATGCCAAGAATAGTTGAATTTTGCCAGCAGCATACAAAAAAGCTACTCCTTCAATTCTTCGTTCTTAACATATGGTAAAGTGCTGTTTCCATCTTGTAAGGTAACAAATCATGTACAGACGTTTAATACAAAAACATCTCTAACAACTTCTGTAAATCTGCCTTTCCTCCTATTCGTTCTGATGGTTCTGTTGCTAATTCTCCAACTGAAAAGGCATCTCTCGGGCCCTCCTATTCTTTCCTCTTATCTCCCTTTTCCTGATCCTCTTCCTTATCCTCCTCCCCTCCTTCTCCTCCTCAGGTGTCCTATGCCTTGCCTGTGATTACATTTGATCGGGTGAATGGGCTCCTGAGAATCTATGAACGTTTGGAAGGCGGGTGGCCCGGATGGCACTCCTCCCCGAGTTTTTGAGGGATTGTGCTTCCGTGCTGGCCCCTCCTTTCGTTCAACTATATTCTCTGTTTCATACTAACATTTCCCTAGTGTTGGAAGCACGCACATGTCCCAACCGATTCCGAAAAAAGGAAAGCCGCTCTGATCCTTCTAACTTCCGTCCCTATAGCTCTCACTTTATTCTATCTAAGATCTTTGAAAACCTTACTCAACTCTCATTTCTTGACCATCTGGAATCACTCACTTCTTTTCGATCGCCAGTACGGCTTTTCGACGACTCAAGGTCTAACTGGCGATATTACTTTCCTATGCTACTGATTTTGGTTTTCCGCCTTAGGAACTAGGGGAGACTTGCGTGGTGGCGCTTAACATTTCCAAAGCATTGACCGGGTATGGGCGCGCGTCACTGCTCTCCAAGCTCCCTTCCTTTGGGTTTCCTCCTCTCTTTGCTTACTTATGTCTAGTTTTCTTCCAAATCGCTCAATAATCGGCTGTTGTGATGGGGCGACTTCTTCTTCCTTTTCTGTCAATAGTGGTGTTCCTACAGGGTTCTGTTTTATCTCCTACTTTATTCCTGCTTTTTCATTAATGATTTCTCGCCTGCACATCTAACTCTATCCTACTCGTAATCCGATGACTCGACCTTTCATTCTTCAACTCATTTCAATTCTGCTCCTTCTTTACTTCAGAATTGCCT